>JAQIXU010000512.1:0-31461 GCA_034701245.1 Strigamia transsilvanica | reverse complement strand
CTGGTATTAGAAAATCGTCTGCGCAGAATGGGATGCGCAGTTCGAATTTAGCCCCAATTTACCGGGCGCAGACTGTACGTAAGTTGCGAGCGAATAACTAACAAGTGAGGGTCAATGGCGCCAATTAGCCAACGTTTGGCGTGCTCAGTTTTAAAACTGCTCGAGCCCTACGGTGCGCATTTTCATACCACCGGGACTATTATTGCTGCAGTAAAAAGCTATGCCGCCACTCATATGTGCACATGCACACCATTACAACTCTTAATACCACTCTTTTTACGATCGCTGTTAACTCTTCTCTGCAAATGAGCGCACCAATGACACACATCATGCACGTATGCTCGACACGCTGAATTGTAGCTGCAGACGCAGACCAGACTCGCAGTTGCAACTACGAATACGAATGGAACTACCTGACTAACAAGTAAGGGGTTGGTGTGTAGTCGATTTATTACAAGTTAATATCGGTGCACTGCTGAACACAGTAGAGTATCTTGATTCTATTTTTCCATTCTGCTTCTGCTTCTGCATATACGAATTTTGAGTGGATTAGAATGTCACCTTGGGGGATTTTTATCTCGACTTGTAATAAATTTGATGAAAAGTTGTGACGCCACGCAAGTAAATAAAGTTTGTTTTAGATTTTTATGAGAAATCCTTGGAGAAATTACGTTGAAAGTACAAAAAACTTGTACGTTTAAATCCAAAAAGGAAGGAGGGGAAAAAAAGAAAAGAAAAGGAAAGGAAAAAAAAAACAATTTGTTTCTCTTTTCCAAATTCCATATTGAGCAATCGTGGTGTTTGGCGAGCGAGTGGGTTATTACACACTTTGCAGCAATAAATTTGCCATTAGTTTGATTGTGTTTAAGGCACATGGAAGGAATAGTTTTGGGATCAATTTTCCTTTCTCTTATTTTAATCGTTCCTGATGGTGAATGGTGAATGGTGATTGTGTTGACTTTGCATTTCATTCGCCAGAATAAATGAAATAATTGGCAGAATTTTAACCAATGTGCATTTGCTGTTTTTCTACTAATCAAATCAATTACAGGAAAAGAAAGTTGTAATAATCTAGCAAACATAAAATTTGATGAAGGACGTGGACAATCGAAACAATGCGTGCTTCTAGTTGTTTTTCGAGTGGACTTGACAACATTTGCATCGTCATGGCCCATAATTTGGTTCCGCCTTTGAAAGAGAAATATGTTAGTGTCTACATTTATCGTGTGGGGGTTCCTAGCGCAATTCGCAGCGTGGTGCGAGGCGAGGCCCATGTTGTTGCTATGACAACACATGCCTTACCCCCTCGCCCTCAGCATGGGGTGTATATTGATTCAATCAGTGTTAGTTGCAGTTGTCATGGTAACTGTAGGGTAATTTCTAGGGACAGAATTTTAGTCGAATTCAGCAATTTACAGTAATTTACAGTAATTTGGTAATCTTCAGTCCTCCTGGAAAAACTAGAAGTCTGCCATTCCTGTAATAAGAAAAGAAGAAGAAGAAGAAGGAAAAGTTGGTGATAGATTTTAAAAGATGTCGCTCGTGTTCAAAATCCAAAAATCCGATGAAATGGTCGACAAAGCATGAAAAAGGGCAAATACCAGTTGATTCCACACGATTGGACCCGAATTCAACTCGTCTTACCCATTTGGGTTCAGTAGAAAGTCGATGACATTTTCAAATAACGGCCAAGTTTTCACGCTGTGGACAGGAACATGTGGGTTTGTGCAATTAAGCTAGCAGTTTGCCTCCACATTTTGCTTTAAAACCATCTATAGTCAATACAGTATTTCGTCAACGAACGGATGTTGTTATTTTCTGTTATTTGCATTGAGATAATTCAACGGAATTTTTCAGAATAAGGATAAATTGATGCAAGTATTGGGTAACTGCTGTATATTGTAAAATGTGGTGTTTTCTTTTAATTTTCATCGATTTGTGTCATCTACGATTACAGGAATTGACCTAGTTGTTATGTGAGGGTCTGTTTTAATTGCCAAATTTGCTAATCTTGTTGCCAATTTAAAGTACAATCCACTACTTGTCTCTGCCTGAGGACACGATTCTAGGTAGGTATGCATGCGTGCAGTTTTCAGTCAGAGCTTTGCATGACTAGGCAATGTTCCTCAACTCGACTAATTGCCTACACTTTTATCTAAGTTCGCTCTTTGTCGGAGCTCAAAACTTGGAAAAGGAAAATTGAAATGGGGCGAGCATTTTTTCTATCGAAAAGAAGGAGGGAAATGGCTGAAAGGAGAAAACGGGGAGAGAAAGAGAGAGAGAGAGAGAGAGAGGGGGGGAGATGTGTGGTCCGTAAGAAGGTAGGCCATTCGAATGAGACGCGCGAAAATGGGAAATTCAATTGTGGAAGAGGGGAAAATCAGGTTTGAAATGAAAAATTCCTCGGGATGTAGATTGAATCAGGTTGCAGAGTCGTCATATTGCGAGAATTCTGAATGAGTAGGTGGTTGGTACATGAGGTTGAAGCAATCTCGCACTCACTTTTCAAAGAAAATGCCATTTTAATGCCGTTTTGCCAAACTAGAATAGGGTTCTTGGGGTTTGGCATTTGCGAGCGTTTGCGAGCATTTGCGACCAAAACCCATTCATCAGTTTGCGCATTCCAAACGAGTGTAATTACCAATCTCAAATCAAAACGTGAGTTTGCTTTGATTCATCATTAACGCTCGTATTAGTGCTAATATTTACACGATCTCACGAGAATGACATACAATACCGCTACTATAAGCAATCAAATCTGCTTCGTCGTTATAAACATGAAATGTGCGGCGTAGCACCAATAAAAACATTGGACCAGCCCAGCTGTGGGAGGAAAAAAGTTCACACTCTAGTCTACAAGTAATACTAAAGAGACCATGTAAAATACGGAGAAGAGAAGTAGAAAAAGTCAACATCAATCTTGCAGGCGACATTTCGCAAATCCAACGGAAGTGTCTTATCTAGCACTTAACAGATAAGAGGCCACATTTAATATTTTTTGTCCTATTGGGTCAAATTCGACACTAATGAAATACGAATAGTGTCCACAGAAAAGCTTATTAACTTTCCGCTTCCATTGCGAGGTTCGGATGAAACGAATTAAAATGGATTGAAATGATTTCAAGTTGGTGCGATTCATAGCGGAGCGTCCTCCTGCGGTAATGTTAGCAGACTGATGGGCTCATGAACCATCTCGCGCGAGGCCTCCATGATTACGACCCCTCCGCCCCTTCGTGATCAGCGCCGTGAGTCATGGGCGCAGCTGTGCCCTCTCGCTGCAAGTCTCGCTGCGGCCCTCTATATCTCGCTATGCAGGCCTCATAATATACTATTGCGCCTTCTCGTGTCACAATTATGATTCATGCCCACGAGAAACCTCAAACCTGTCATGTCATCGTACAAGAGGAAAGGAGGAAACAGAAATAAAGAGAATCATAGAGAATAATAGAGAATAGAGAATAGAGACCTGCCACTTTCGATTCATTTTGCTAATGCGGAATCAGAAATACAGTTGTGTAGTTCGTTTAACCTTTGGATATAAACAAGCCTAGTCTTAACTTATGTGTATATTAATCAGCACTTGATGACCCTCATCAACATCAATGGCACACACACTCACACACACAACGCATGAGTGCAATTAATGGCACTTGAAACACACTCGACCGTTGTCCCTGGCTTACTTTGGGTTTAAGGACTAAGGACAAACAATAACTGCATTTGTCCAGTGTTGGCGCATTAAAAAAAATAGTAATTAATGAGTTCTAACTTGACCATTGCGTTAAAAGAAAAAAAAAGTCGCCAATGAAAGCTAGATTTGAAGAATTTTTTATTTTTTTATTTCTAAGTTTTATCGCTTTGAAGGTCTAATTTCCAAGTGTTTCCATTTAGTTGGTTGTGTTTCGAGCGTTCTTATATAGGCCTAATTTTCTCGCCGAGACGCTTCTGGCTCCCATTGCCAGCATTCAGCAACATTTGCGAGTGTAATTAAGCTCCCTTATGCAAATGAGCTTTGTACACCTTGCAAAGTGAGAATAAAGACACGCAGACATTCTGTACATGTGCAAGTGTTGCTAATAAGAGTGAGAGACAAAAGTTTGCTGGATAAAGCTCAAATTGCCGAACGGCCGCAACTGCAACTCGGTCAAGTTGAAATGTGCTTCGAATGTAATGCGAAAGAAATAAAATAGAGGGAAGGGAAGGAAGGGCATTTATATTTATTCCTAGGCAGGCTAAATCAATGAAAAAGTGTTTCTCTCTCATTTCAAAGATGGAAGGAAAAGAAAATTGAATTCGCTTGTGTTTCGCTCGTGCTTACGTATACGAGGACACAAAATCAATGGCACAATGAATTCCGGGCTCTTCAACCGTTTAGATTTCCAACTTCCAAGTGTGTTTTGTTTTGACGCATTCGTCAACAATCAATCACTTTTATATTTTTTTTACCAGATTATTAGAGTCATAATGTGAGTGCTCATTGGCATTCCTCCGCTTGCATGGGTTCGGGTTCGGGCCATGGCCGTGTAATGACGGGTAGGGGTGGCGAACTAGCAATTTTGGTTTCATTAATTACATTTGTTGAATAAATGTAATACGAAGAGCGGAAGAGAACCGACGCGATATTTTATTCTTTTACATTAATTTGATTTGATGCGTGCTTCCTGTTCTACTGAAAATATCGTACTTACAAACTACACACTGTACTCGTGGGTGGCTAATTTTGTACATTCATTCATTCATTCATTCATTCATTCATTTCATTGATTCAAGTGTGACCTAACATTTGAAATTCGACCGTCAGCTGAGCTGCGGTTGTTTTATTCTTTTACTTGTATTTTATTCAAAACGTATGTATTATTACATGTCCTGCTCTGTTAGCAGCACGTGCGGTATCTGGGCAAATGTAAATCAATACGTATTTCAAATCCGCTCTTTTTAAATGAAAGTTTTGACCATTTTCGCACGAGTTCCAAAACTTGCAATTCGCATCAACCCAGTTCTCTAGTAATGGAGTCGTTAAAGGAAAACGCATGCGTAGATGGCGGCAAGCTGGTTCAAATCACCATCTCGCGACATTTTGTGATTCGTGACTCTTTTGCTCCCATCCTCTTTGCCCCTAAACAAAGGTTTAATCAAAGCCAGCAAAGGCAAGGCCTCTCTCCGCCTATTGCCAGCCGGCTCGCCTCGACTCGCCTCGCCTCGCCACGACTCGGCTCGGCTGCATGCCTTGCCTCTTCTCTCCAATTGCTTTCTTTTTCTTTTTCTTTTTCTTTTTCTCTTTTTCATGTTTTGGCAAACGTTCAAAACTTGCGTGTTATGTCCTCTTTCTTTCGTCGAAACTTTTTTGCACACAAAAATAATGTATGCTTTGATTTTTGATCGCTTTATTAAAACCTAAGGTGTAAGTAACCGCACCATCTTTTTTAATTTTTAATTTTTTTAATTTTTTTAATTTTTTTAATTTTGTTTGAAAATGCGCTGACCTTGGTGAGGTTAGATGATAGATGAAGGTGTTGATACTTTGTTGCTGAGTTTGGTGGGCGAGGTGAGGGATCCTGGAACATGTTTATTCCATTAACCCGCGATCACTTTAAGTCGCCGTTGCGTTCTTTTATCGTCCACTTGGTTTGCGCAACTCTTCTTTTGTTTTCGAATTTAATTTCATTTCGAATTTGCGAGCGTTAAGAACTGCGATCACATTCTACGTCATCGAAATGGCTGTCCTCGCGTAATTCGATTGTTTTGTCAAAAATACCGTGAGTTTAAAGGTGAGCGTCATCGTTAATGGAAATTGGATAAAACCGTGCTGTTGATAATTAGATTTAGATTATACGTAATTACCGTTAGATGGCGCACTCTCATTTTTTCCTCCCTTTCCTCCCTTTCCTCCCTTTCTTCGCGAGTAAAATTCATCTTGATACGAGGCCCTATCACCTTTCCCACTTTTTTCTATCACCAATTTTATGCTCAGCTGGGTAAAGAAAACAGGCCAATGCCACCCCTCATTTTATATTTTCACCCCCGACACCTCATCGAAAATTTATAGCTAGGACTCAACCAAAGTGGGCATATAGAAAAGGTGGCGTGTTTCCGCGAATCGCAACGTCTCTTAACTATTGCTTAACCTAGAGAAATATTTCTAGCCGATAATTAGCATAGCCATGAGCTGCAAACAGAGTTTGTAAGTGAATAATTGTTGAAGATTGACAACATTAGGCCGAAACCATTGTTTTTATAAATTCAGTTGATTGGACTGTAAAAGTGTAGTCTACTAACTACTACTCGGTACTACTCGGTAATCGACGTCAACATGCAACATCGACGTAGCATCGTCTCGTCGTTAAAATGAAGAAATAAGAAAAAGAAAGGGAAAGGTTGGGCTTTACAATCTCATCCGATTAGATTCTCAGATTTTGATTACGTTTTTATTAATCAAACCCCAAAACGTTACGTGATAACGTCGAACAAACCTTCAACAAACGTTCCGTCCGGAGAACTGAATGTCACTTTCCTCAAGAACACTAACGATGCAAATCGAATCAGTAGCCATGTTTAAAGGTTGAAAACAACTTTTTTGCAAATCTGTAAAATATGAATTGCTAATACAAAGTGTCAAGTTTTCTTAAATTTTCTAGTTTTTCTACAAAATTGAGTTTAAAATGCTTAGCCAGAAATGATGTTACTTGACGAACATCACTATACAGCTGTACAGCTACTTTAAATTTCGTATTTAACTGTGATTCTAAATCCGATTTATGAACAATAAAAATTGCATTGAAAGCACATTTATAGCCATTTCATGAATTCTAAATTTTATTTTTTTCCTCCAGTAATTATGTTTTGAATGGTTCCTAAAGATTTGAGTCAAAGTTTTTTTTAAAAAAAAAAATATAATTTGAAGAATATTATTTATTATTTCCAATGAATTATTGTTTTGAATATCAAGAAATTTTTGAAAATTGACAGAAAATCTAAAAGTAAATAATGTGAATTAATAGCGTTTAGCATTGACGTAACCACCCAGTTTATGGTTAGGAAGAGGATGATGGAAAGGGTCAATCCTGAAAGGATTGTGGGAGGAAGCGTCATTAAACACGATGACTGGCTTTGTCAACTTGCCACAAGTGACCCCCAGGGGTGGGGTTTCTCTTGGGCTATAATAATATTGCTCGTTTGACCGTCCTCTTTTTTAAAGGGATTTTAGGATGCGAAAGAAACCAAACATGACGCGAATTTTCATTAGAATTGAGGCGGTATAGTACAATACGACTATTAGCATTGTTAGAACGGCAGATTTTTCGTTTATTCTCTTTGCTCAGGATAGTGCAGATTGTTAGTTACAAGGAGGTTGTAGAAATACGACGGAAGTTTGAGTGTGTTGTGATTGGAAATGGAACGAAATTGGTTGGGGAATTGTAATGGAAAGAAAAGACGTTGAGCTTGAATTTACAACATTCCACCGTATAGTTAACATACTGCAGCGTGCATGGGTTTGATTTCCAAATGGATAGCTTGGTTAGCTTTGCTTGGTTAGCTTTGCTTGGTTAGCTTTGCTGGCTGGGTGGGGAACAATCGATCTACGTACTTATTGTAATTGTTCGAACAATGTATACGGTTGCCACGGCTAAGTAACCTGGCAAACCACGCCCATGCCCTTTCTAAAAGAAATGAGTCAAGACTCACAATGACAAACACGTCTTTTAAACGTACAAATTCAAACAGAATGACACTAAAGCTAATGGTGGTCTTCAACATTACATGAAGTTTATCTCGGTTCAATATCGAACCGATATTACATTGATTTTTAATTATCGTAAATGACGTCAAGTGCAATTGTGTTTCATATTGTGTTCCATATTAAGTTTGTTTAGTTTGGTATGTTGAACATACAGAAAGATGTTTTCCAAAACATATCTATCGTGTAAAAGTGGAAGCTCAGCTGCTTGTATGTAATTTGAGTTTTAGGTGAGCAGCTGCTAAAACCTGACCCTGCTGGCAGGCATCAAAAATTGGTACGAAATTGACATTGAAGAATGAGACGAGAATGGGGAAAAAACGTTTGGGTTTGGTGCTGGCTGCTCGTGGCTGCTCGTGGCTGCCGGGTTTTAGTTTAGATTTCGAGCTGCCAACTCAAGATGAGATGTTTAATTCGCAGTTTATCTGCAGCTGGCACTCAGCATTTTATCCGAACGAATATGTTTTCAGCTTTGATTATGGCAGATTTCGAGTCTCTAATCGAGTTGCAGCACATTTTAAGGATTTGCTTCAATTTTCTATTCTACAAATTCACCTTTTGAATTCAAATTAGCTCGGTCTAGTTTGATCTAGTAAAACAATTTTTTTTTTTAAAAAAACAGTGCATGTTTTGATTGAAAACTTGACATTTTAAAGAATATTTTCAACGATAAAAATAGTCGCTTCACTGCTTGTGTCAACATTTCGTTTTAGTTGTATCATCAATTCGTGGCTCACTGTAAAGTGTAAACCAAAAGACATTGAATTATGACAACGTGGAATATGTAATATGTAACAGGCACCATACGGTACACGACGTATTCCACATTGTCATAATTCAATGTCTCTCGGTTTTCACTTTACAGTAACCCACGAATTGATAATAAGTTACACTCAACTCTCGTTATACGGCCGCTCGTTATACGGCATTTTGCTATAACGGCCTTAGGAAAGTATGGCACTTTTCGAGTTACGGCCCACAATGTTTCGTAGATACGGCCAAAAATCGGGAAATTCCAAAACGAATCAGGGGGAATTGCCCCTGATTCGTTATACAGCATTTTGCTTTACAGCCAACTTTTCCGGAACCTATCTAGGCCGTAAAGCAAGGGTTGAGTGTATTCTGAAAAGAGACAAGATTTAGCTCTAGATTGAGCAAAAATATACCCCTGTATGATGTATAGTTTTTTTTAGTAATAATGAAAATCATGTTGAAAAAGTATGAAATATTCATCTTTAATTGAAACTGAAGCGTTGGAAGCAAAAACAAAAGTAAAAGTGATTAAGTCCAAAAGGTTTTGCAGGTTTGGTGCTTTTCCTGGGCGAGCTGTCAACTGTAGCTGATATTTGTCTGAAAAAGAGGTTTGCTTTTCTTTGCTTTTCTTTGCTTTGCTTTGCTTTGCTTCTGTTTGCATCTCTTGTGCCTTCCTCGTCTCGTCTTCATTACCGGCAGTTGGGTTTTTCCTGTCTTTGTCGATGGCGTTTGCCAGATGCCAGGCGCTCATCTCTGTAATTAAAGGAGGAGGTGGAGGTAATCTAGGAGGAACCCATTTTCCCTAGACGCATTCATTATTTGCACTCGGCAAAAAAGAAAAATGGCTTTTATTCTTTTTTTTTAATAATGAAGTTGGCACTAAGAGATTTCCAACTGCGCAGTAGGTAACGTTCTCAACTAATAACGGTGTCATGTATTCTGTATGCGTTGAAAATAAGATAAGTGAATAGAGTATTTCAAACACAAATTGAAATGAAAAAGTAACGAAGGCATTTTCAGTAGTGTTCAATGTTCAATTTTCACTTGTTATGACTCATCGTGAATGCTGTCAAAGCCGATCAGTACTGTTGCTATTTTCATATTCAAACTCAAACGTGGGTAAACACGACGAAATTAGCATATTTTGGAAAAAGATCTTTTTATTCGCTCGTAACATTTGATTTTGATTGGCAGTCGTTTGGCGATGTCAAGTCGCATTAGTGCCGCTTGTTCTCATTTTAATGGTTCGTATTAAAGGCGGCCTCGGTCTCGGTCTCGGTATGGGTATGGATATGGTCAGTCTATCGGCAGCCCTCCAGTACGTCATATGACCATCTGGTTTTACGCTTGCGCAGTTAAATGTAAAAATTAAATTTTATGTCCCATTTGTATTCGAAAAGTGCCACCAGAGTTCACTTCGGTTAATGCTGATGAAAACGATGATGCATTGTGAGTAATTTAGGCTATGGCCGTCGTGCTGCGCTGAGCCGAGCCGAGCCTAGCTACATAGGCTCGCTCACACTACCGGTAGCGAATTTCGCTGTCGTTGTCGCTGCGTTGACACCTGAATTAATACGTGGAGTCCACCGATTCACCCTGACAGAGCTTTCATCTTGCTGCTCAGTTTAATCTGCGAGTGTAAATTGCATTAACAACATCGCTGCTGTTTGCTGCATTTCAATGAAGGTGCATTTACCAATTGTCTTTCTCTCTCTCCCTCTTTCTCTCTCTCGCTTACTCGTCTTGATGCCACTTGATCAATCGACTCCGTCATCCCTTCTATTCGACCTGATTTAATTATTTCTTGAACATAACAATTCCGTCCAACTAAGCAAACGTTGATGATGTCAACTTGTTACGCCTAATTTTTACTTAGAGTTTTAAACGGATTGTACGATGAAAACAATACCGTAACCGTAAAGGCGAGATGTAAACTTTTCTGGTACGGTAGTTATTTTCATGTGAGATTTGGCCATTCATTCAGTGAATGACTAGCGTTCTTATTAATTTCCAACCAGAATCATGCATACAGTTAATATTTAATTCTAAGCGTATTAGCGGAAAGAAAACACACGTAGCAATTCAGCTGCAGGTGCCACAAATGATTCATTTAAGACTTGTTTTGCTGGGAATAACAAAAGCAAAAAAATGTTAATTAGAATGATGCGAGATTGCTGGAAATATAATGTAAAGGGTTAAGATCCGGGCCTGGTTGAAACAAATTAGTTTTGGACACATGGATTTCTTGCACCTTTTAAAGCATGCGCAGCATAAAAATATAATTCCAAACAAGACGAGGTTAATTTCAGGGTCAAATGTCATATTTTTAGCTTTAGGCTGGGTGCTGGGGTGCTGGGGTGCTGGGGTGCTGGTGGTCCACTGACCTCTGTCGTATTTTAATTTTTGACACGTAGGATTTTTCATTTACTATTTTAATGGATTTCTTGAGCAATTTCTGTTTGTTTTCTCCCGTAATATTTATAACGTTACATGTCAATTGAAATGAGTTGATGAAATGAAATGAAATGTGACTGACATATTTAAATGCTTTATTGCAGATTCAGGATAGACAATACCGATCATATAATAGACGTTAATAAAAACAACATTCCATTCGAATACGACCAAGTGAACATCATTTGCCCAGTTTATTCGACTACCACCAACCAAGAAGATGCCGAGAAATATATCATTTACAATGTAAGTAAAGGTAAATACTGAGAAAGGCAGCAGGTGGGCCAACGCCGTTGCTATAAAGCAGCTCGTCATTGACGAACGAGAATCATGCGAGATTGTCATTTGCACCTGCGAAAAAACACTTTTTCTTCCCCTTTTCTTCTTGTTGTTTGCTGCACAGGCGCTGCACGGGCACTTCACTGCACTGTGTGTGTGTGTGTGTGTGTGTATAGTACTGCATTTGAATGTAACGTTGTACAAGGAACAAACATTCGTTCCGTTTACTACCGTAATGCAAACATTAGGATGAAATCGCAGAACTGATATTTAATAAAATATAATTTAATGAAAATAGTTTACGGTGGAATTGAACAATTTAGACCAGTTTGGTTGGAGCCCCTGGACTTAAGATTGTTTCGAATTAAGCATCAACATGCGTTCAGTGGCGTTCTAATAAATCTGTAGGCTTCTCCATGAAAAATGAGGCACCGTGATAAAAATTTAACAAGTTGCAACGATGTCGTTTTGGTACCAATTCCTGTCAGAATCGAAGCGCATAAGCTGGGTCAATGGAATGACCCAGGTTTTGCTGAATTCCACTGGAATCCAGCAAAACATGGGTCTTTTTTACTTTTTTTTAAAATTACAGAAAAAATAAAAAAATAAAAACATGTTAATTTTGGCATCATGTCTAGTGATGTTTCAAAGGAATAGTCAGCAAAAATCAGATTAAAAAAAATTATTTCACCTGAAAACAATGACTATTTACAAATAGTGTAAAAAAAGATGCTTCTTCCAACCGGAAGAGTTAAATATATCGTTAATTCAAAAAAACATTGTCAAAATAAATATCGTAACATACTCCAGTTAACTCGAGCTTCGGGCTTTATGGTGGTTTAGCGCTTATCCAAACCGTCACACAGTTTAAGAATGAAGTATATTTCAGAGACGTTGGTGTACTCGTGTGTACTCGTACAGCCGTGGTCATAAAAATCTTCCCTGCTTAGCTTCAAATTCACCTGCAGAATGAGCGTTTTTAGCTGTGGCCACCAGAAGGTGCATAAACTCATTGATTATTTGTGACCAGTTGCCATTCAAGTGATGTCACAGAACCACCTAAAACCATAATGTTTGGTTTTTTCGTGACATCATTTAAATACCAACCCGTCACAAAGAATCAAAGCGTTTTTGCACCTTTTGGTGGACACAGCTGAAAACTCTCATTCTGCATGTGCGATTGAAGCTAGGCAGGAAAGATTTTTACGACACCAGAGCGCGCTATACCACCATAAATCACAAAACTCGAGTATGTTACGACATTGTTTTTTTTTTATGAATTAACGATATATTAAAACACTTTACTAGGTTGTATTATAATATTACAGTATATTGTATTTCAATCTAGTAAAGTGGTTTGGTTTGTTATTAATTTGACTGCAATTATTGTATTGAAAGCGTTATTTGTAGGATGTTGGTGTAAATGTTTTGTTAATTGTATTTCAGGTGTCAAAAGAGGAGTACGATGCTTGTACGATAACAAATCCGCATCCACGTATCATCGCCAGGTGTGAAAAGCCGCACAGTCTAATGTACGTGACGATCACGTTTCGATCATTTACGCCCCAACCAGGAGGTCTTGAATTTCGCCCTGGCCAGGACTATTATTTTATTTGTAAGTAGCCCCCTAACGTACTCGCAACTCGCAGCTCGCATTTTGCATTGCTTTAAAGCTGTATTCCTGCTAAACAAATGTCACTACGAGAACGAGGCTGTTTATGCGTAATCATGTGAATAAAACTTATATAAAAATAGCCAGAATTAAGCAACCCATCCCGCCGCAAGGAGCACTTTTTAAAATGTTTTTTTTTAAACTGTTGGTGGGAATTATGTCAGTTCGATTTGACGCCAGAAGAGCGAGCGAGCGAAACATTGAACAATCAAGAGAGGCGAGTGAAAACTCATGTTTCTGAAACTTGATCTGTACCTGTACATACTGTACATAACGAACTAATCCGATTTAACTTGCTCAATCTAAATTTCATTTCATTAATTTGATTTTGTTTTGTAATTTTTTAACAGCCACATCGAGCCAGAACGATTTACACGGTCGACATGGAGGGCGCTGCTTGTCTCACCACATGCGAATCATCTTTAAAGTTTGCTGTGACCCTTCAAAAGGTAAACGCAAAGTGACGCGACTGGTCTGAAAAAGAGGAAATAAAGCGAATTGTTGGACTGCGGAGCTTAAAGAATAGCCGCAATAAGAGTTATTGTGATTGGTTTTGATTTTTTTACTTTCTTTTTGTTTCAGCCACGCCAAGTCCCCGCACTCTGAGTAGTTCGTCGACAACTGCGCTTACTACGACGACGACACGACGAAGAATTATCACAATGTCGACCACGACACGGTCGACAAGCACCGTGTCTTGGACTAAGACGACGACGGTGCATAAAAACAGTGGCGAATTGCAGCCAGACAATAAACAGGGAAAGAAAACAGGTGATTAGCACTCGCCCTTGCTTCTGCTTTTGCAGGAACAATAAATGAATTCACCTCTTTGCATTTCATCAAATGTAACGTGCGGCAATGGTTGAGCTGATTGAGCATGTCCATTTGGGAATCCTCTGCTGTTGACTGAGTTTTATTCTGCGCTTCTCCAGTTCTTAGTAGTGGTATCGATATACCGGGTGTTTCGCTTAAGAGTTTCCAGCCGAATAATTCCAAAACTGATCAAGGTATCAAAATTCTGTTAACACAGATGAATAGGAAGTGTTGGTTGGCCATTCTAATAAGACATGTCACACAACACTCAACTCATAGTAACAATGTGATCCAAATACTATCTTGTAAACCATGCATTGTAGACATAAACTTTCAATTTGAAAGTTGTAGAGCATCATCCAATTAGTCTAAACAGCTTAAAATAAATTCTGGTTAATTGGGGGAAAAATGAAGAAAACCTACAATTTTAGATTTTCAAAATGTGATGTAAAAAATGCAAAATTAACATTTTCCATTGTAAAAAAAACAAAAATAATATCATTATCAATTGTTACTTAAAGGTAACAACTTTATTCATATGAACACAAACAGAAAATCACTTTAAACAGTTGATTTTCATTTTTTCACAAATTAAAAATTTAAAACAAAACTCTGAAGCACTTGCCACAGATTTACAATATTTATGCAGAACCAAATAAAACATCTACAAGCGTGTATTGTGGCGCATGGTGGCATAATTGAGAATTGGTTTCATTGATATTGTTTTTTTTTTACAATGGAAAATGTTAATTTTGCATTTTTTACATTACATTTTGAAAATCTAAAATTGTAGTTTTTCTTCATTTTTTTTCCCAATTAACCACAATTTGTTTTAAGCTGTTTAGACTAATTAGATGATGCTCTATAAATGCATAATTTACAAGATAGTATTTGGATCACATTGTTACAATGAGTTGAGTGTTGTGTAACATTTCTTATTGGAATGGCCAACCAACACTTCCTATTCACCTGTGTTAACAGAATTTTGGAATTATTCGGCTGGAAACTCTTAAGCGAAACACCTGGTATATTTCAATCGTTTAGGGGCTAATATCCCAGACGGGCTTCTTTCTTAAGTTTGATTTCATCTGCCACAACCTAGGGTCAATGTTGACCAGGGTTGAAAGTAGGCACGGAACGCCGTTTCGGTGACAGATTTTAAACTGGAACTACTGGCGGATCCAGGGGGCCATGGCCATCCCCCTGGAAGGTGCGTAATAAAATGTACATTCAAAAATTAATAATTCCATAATAATAATGTAAACTATTGCTAGCTGACCGTCTGGTCCTTTGGTGGTCGTCGGTCTTGGTACGCTCGGCTTCGGCTTGGCTTCAAACATCGCGCTTTTAATCGTTGCCTCCACGTCTCGCATCGTCTGCACGATTTCGCTGATGTGTTGATACTGTGTAAAATACATCGGCGTTGTTACTGCTTTCAACTTCAACCCGTCTAGCAAATAATTGCGCGCATCTTGAATTGTCATCCCGAGTTTTGCGCAAGTGGCCCATTTTCGTCGTAGGTAGATTTCGGCCGCCTCGTCGTTCTTCTGTGGCACCCGAAGTAACCGCTCCTTCTCCTCATACGTAAGCTGCTGGTCCGGGAAGTTGGTCTGCAGCTCACTCACCCATTCTCTGAACTTCCGGATCGTTGTACCCTCGTGGTCGTGCCATACCTTTGCCGGTCCCTCGAGCGCTGCTGCTGCGGTCGTCACCTTGGTCGCGTTGGTCCATTTGTACTCTCTCGCGTACTCTTGGACAATCTTCAACCAGTCCATTGTCGTCCGTAGTTCGCTCTGGTCGCCCGAGAACTTCGGCAATTTCGGCGCGTTTTTCACTTCTTTGGTCTGTGCGCTCATCATCTGCTTGAAAAATGCGGCCATCCCTTAGTTTTAAAATTCGATTCGAACCTCGTTGTCCGCATGTTGTCTCGCAAATCGCGTCCCTGTCGATTTCTTGACCGCCCACGTGGTTTGTTTGTTGTCCTCGAATTTCGCCCGCTTTTGAAAACGATCGTTACTTCGTTTTCGCCCGTTTTTCGTCAATTTCGCCCGCTTTTCATCAATTTCGCCGAAACGTTCGTCGTACGTTTTCGTCTACTTCTTCGCGAACGTCCGTCTCACGTTTCCACGTGTTCGTCGTACACGTCCGTCTTACGATTTTCGCAAATCGATCGTCTTATCGCAAATCGCTCGTTTTGTTCGTTTCCGTCGCGAAACAAACGTTTTCCCGCTTTTCTTCTAGCTCAATTCAGTTTCAGTCGCATTAAATTCGTCTATCCCACTTCTGATGTAAACTATTGCTAGCTGACTTTCAAATTATCCAAAATGGCGGACCAGCGGTCCGCAAAACACGCGCACACAAGTTTTCAAATCTAAAAGTGTCTTTATTCAAGTAAATCTTATTGGTTCAAAATACATTCCAATTCTATTGGCCCTTTTCTTAATCCCCCTGGTGGTCAATTCCCTTCCTTCTCGTTCTCGTTCTCGTTCTCGTTTGTTGCTCCTCCACCCTTCCTTCGCGTTATCTTCTTTCCTTGAATTTCCAAACTCCACAATAATTTAACAAATTAATTTTTTTGGACCAAAAATTCATCTTTAGGCCCAAAATATTCATTCTGAGGCCAAAATAATTCATTTTTAGCTAAAGAAATTTATTTTTGGGCAAAAGATTCCATTATTGACAAGGACTTTCGATCCTTTGTTCTCAGATCATGACCCCGTACTGAACAAAAAGATCGAAAGGTATGGCACTAAAACTTTCGATTAGTTGGAATACTCACAAATTTCGAATACAGTTCATGTATAAGACATTATGGAATAAAATGATAGACCTTTGTTGTTTCGGTTTTCCTTTGCTTGTATGAAACCAGATACGATAGGATAGGAGAATATTATTCTCAATGAGAGTTTCCGTTCATGAAAATTTGTGTTACGTCTGGAATAGAATCAATAGATATCGTTGGAAATTGGAACAGTAAAAAAAAAATCTGCCATTCCCATTGGAAAGTTAGAATTCATTCAACATTTTGGTGGCCTTGAGAACCTAGGCAGACAAAATCTTGGGGGCCCCTCGAAAATTAAAGAAAGCTTGATTGTAATTATTTTTCAATATCAAATCAATGTTATTTGGATCCATTGATGCGGGGCTCCTAAAAGGCATAGGGCCCATAGGCCAACTGTGCCTAATTGTTAATTCAGCACTGTTGAGGAATGTGTAAACTGCGTGTGATTTTATGCTTTTGGTTCTTTCTTTTGGAGAATTGTTGACAAAAAAAAACTGATTACTAAAAGTTAATTTGAGCATCCACATTCCCAGGAAAAACATTCTTATTATTGGACAGGTAAAATGGGAATTTCTATTTTTGCATACGGTAAGTAGTGTTGCTTATAAATTGAATTTCTTTTTGGCAATAAAAAGGTGCGGTTTTTCTCACGTGAATATCTGACTCAACTCTGAATCAATAAAGCAAAAATGATTTTAAAAAAAATACAATTCACTATTCATTGCTAATTTTCTTACTTTTGAATATTGCCATTGAAAACTATTAAAAACAAATTCTTTTCATTTACAGACAAAAAAGAGAAGCATCCAAATGAAACTGGTGTGAAAAACGAAGAACTGGTGAATGCTTCAAGATCAATAGGAGCGAAATCTCTGGTTCTAGTGATGCACCTATGTACATTTGTGTTCTTGGCCAGGTGAATTGGCTAAGGAAAAGTATAGAAGAAACAAACACAAACTACTGCCAAACCTCCCCACACCTCTAAAAACCTTTTAGTGGATTCTGTGTTGGTTGTAAGGTTTAAAAAGGCATTTAAAATATATATTTAAAAGAAGAAAGAAAAGAAAAGAAAAATCTGTGATTTTCTACTTGAGAGGGCGTGTATGTGTGTGTGACAGTGTTTGCCTTGAATGGACCATAAAGAAATTTCAAACAGGTTAAGTGAAATATTCTGTAAAAGACAATGTTGAATTTGTGTCTCAAGTGCAAGGACATTTAGAATACTTTTTAAATTTCTTATTTTAATTTAAACTTTTATATGTAATATTTGTTTGAATAGGTATATTTTATGTTTATGTGTTGTATGGAAAATCGTTTTCGTTGCAATGCTGGCTACAAAGATATTGAAAGGAGACATTTTTGTAATTATCCAGGGCTTGAAGGATGTAACCAATGTGCCTTGTCAGATTATTATCATTTTAAAACACAGGGTTTTTCTTAGTTAAGATTATATTCTTTTTTTAAAATGAATACAGATACAGTTTGAAATTTTTGGTCAAACAATTCTATATAAAAATAAAAGAAAAATAAATTGTAAATTATTGTGATACAAGATAAATGAATCATGAGTGGATATTTGCAAGGAATATATATTGAAGAAGATTTTATTGAAAGAGATTTTCAATATATGTTTCTTGAGAGTACTGTAATTTGATACATTGTTCCCAATTCGTATTAAGTAAATATAATTTTAGGCAAAAATTACATAAAAGTTACATCATGAAAAGATTTTAAATTATCACCCCAATGTTATTTTTTTTTCTTCTTTAGTATGAGATTTTAGGAAGTTTTTGTGGGATCAGTATAAACATTAATCGTGAAATGTATGATAAAAATTGTGGAAAAAACATATACACGAAGACAGTTTTCAAAAAATAAAACATTTTTCTGTATTGTATATAAACGATTTGTAAATCACTCAAATAAGAACAAAAAGATTTTTTTCGGAAATTGTATTTCTTTGCAGTTAGGAAATATGCTGTAAGTTAATTTATAATGATGAATGTGTGTCACTTTGTAATTATGCCAGAAGGATTAGTTTTTAAAATTTAATGAATACTGGAAGTATACAGATTTCGGCTCCTAATTAAATTGGCTGGAATTTGAATGAAGACCGTATTTCGCCACAACTTTAAATGTTTAAAACTAACGCAAAATTCAAAACAAAAGTTTCTTTCGGGCCAGATTATGTTAGTATTCAAAGTAAGCAATTGAACTAATTTGCAGAAATTTCATATATGTACCTGTTTATTTCCTTTTACAAACAGATATTTAAATCTCTGGATACATCATTTGTTAATATTTTTTGACAATGTTATTGACTTGTTTTTTTAAATATGGTATAAAGAATGACGACATTTTAACAGGAAGAGTAATTTTCGATTCAGGAAACTTTAAGTTCACACAGAATTAATTTTTTCATCAAAAAAATAATCATTTTCGTTACTACTGATTTTAGCTAGTTTAATGTGTTTTCTCGCCGAAATAGTTGCATTTTAGCACATGAAAACTGTATTGAAAATTTCTTCCAGGCAATTTATGTAAATATATAAATAAAATTCAGTTTTTAACAGTAATAGTGATTAATTTGTTATTACTAGGGTTGCACCCAATATCCGGTTGGGATTTGGTTATTTAGTCTATTCGGCCAAAAAACCATATTTAACATAATGTAGTTTAAAACGTGATATCTGGTGGATGATTAAGAACGACCAGTAATTGTTAATTCAAGGATTAAAATATTTATTAGTTTGGAACTTGAATTGTACACTTAAATAATATTGGTTTAGGTCTAGTAGGTTTCGAATACGTGTCCCTCAAATACGATTGGTGTATGTGTTGGCGCCACACGCGCCATTACACGGGAAGCTGGAGAAACGCACGATCAAACACAACACTTCCTCTGAAAGTCATTTTGTGTTGCATGAATCTATGTGCCTAAAGTATATTCTAATTATAATATATTGTATTGTAAAGTGTATATGAAAACAAGTGTGAACAGGATACAGAAATGACACGCTATGGAAAAAACAATGAACAATGAACGAGTTTGACTAAGAATGACTGCGTCACCAGTTGAATGAAAAGGTGACAGAAAAGTGAAAACAGGTCAGAACAGTTTGCATCGAGGCTTGTGTGAGCAGGATCAGGCAATTTGAGTGCTGAGCCCTAGTCTAAGTGTTGTGTTGCGGTGATTCCGGGTGTTAGTCACCGGTAAGATGCACAATGGACTTATACTCTGACCAGTATATCAAATGTCTACGGTTATTTGAATTGAATAACAAATTTGGTTAATTAGAAATGACACGTAATGATTTATTAAATACTAAAGTATACATTAATGAATTTGACTAGAAAATAAAATGTGATACACAAAGGAAATTGGCGATGGCGCCAAAACTCACTCCCGCTGTCGTCGCTTCGCTCCGGGCCTCTGTAGCGATTTGCCGCCGTCCCTGGAACGATTTGAAGAATTACTTTGGGTGGATACCCAAAGCAAGGAATTAGTTTTGAAAGAATTATCTAATAACTCCAGTTATTAGATGATGAGCTATACTTGTGTAAAAACACAAGTCCAGCGTTGACTAATGAAGATTTCAAGAACACCTATCAGTACTCTGTGTTAGGTGTTCTTGAAATCTTCATTAGTGGATCGAGACGGATCGACTCCCAGTTGGGAAGCATCTTCACCGGGATGGCCATGGGTGCCGTCCACAGACACGAGGCAGCCACAAACGCAACGTAGTCCGTGGAAAAGACTCCGGGAAAGAGGGCAGCCGTATGGGGCGCTCCCGATGATGTGTCAACACGCAAATGGCGATTGGTGAATCTGGGTGTGCCTGGGCTCATCCAGATTATGAATGTTACTTTTGATGACGCCGGGAGGCGAAGGTCAAGGGGTGGCGTGTGGCATTGAAGATGACGCAAACATGTACTTCGAGAGTGAATACTCTCGGAGCGGTGAGATGAGACAAAGCTCATTGACGCTTGCTCCGAATCGTTAGATGAGGGGCGACTAGACGAGCGTCTTCGTTGATTTGGATCTCGCCGTGAACCCACGGATCCACGGCAATTTTCCCTTTGTGGTGGAAGGTCATCCTCTTGAGGAATCTCCGCTGGCACGTATGAGCACGATTGCGTATACGGGCAATCTACGTGAGTTTGTGGCAAGGTAAACTTCTTTGGTAGCAATCCAGCCATTGCTAGCTGGTGAAATTCATACTGAGTGCGAGGCGTGAAAGAAGGGGACAAGCCTTGCTTCTCTCTAGTCTGCGATGCCTTGAATTTCTCGACCAATTTGTTTTTGGTTTGGTCTAAACGATGCCAAAGCTGTTCGAGAAATTCCTTACGACGACCGTGGGCATCAAAATACCCCCAGTAATTGTTGGAATCAGATTTAATTTATTATTAAATCCTTAATTGGTCAAGCGTTCTTTGAGTTTGTTATTTAATGCAATATTAAGTTACTTTATTCTTTATTGCATTTAACGTATAATACAGCAAGATGCTACAAATGTATTTATTCTTTTTGTAATGTGTAATTATGTGTTTCAGCACCATGCGTTTGCTATTGTAAATCTTTGTTTGGTACGATGCGCAGGTTAGCGCATCATTACTGTTTAATGCCGTGTTTTATCAATAGGCAGCGCTCTCTCATGTTTACATGTACACTCATACCTCGCTTAACGGCCGCTCTTTATACGGCGTTTCGCCATAACGGCCTTGTGCTGTTATGGCGAAATTTCGATTTGCGGCCCAACATTTTCGGTTAACGGCCAAAAAGTCGAAAAATTCCCTAACGAATCAGGGGGAAAAGCCCCTGATTCGTTACACGGCATTTCGCTTTGCGGCCGACTTTCCAGGAACGTATCCCGGCCGTTAAGCGAGGTATGAGTGTATTACCTGTGTGAGTTTTTTCACACATTGCTCTTATGTATGTTGACCAGACCAGGTCACTCATGTTTCTTTCTTTGTTTTACCAACTGCTTGGGCAAATAAACCAGCCAGTGTTTGTTTTATACAACAGCTCACTCTTATTTCAAGGTACAACTCACAAAACAGAACTATTAACTTTAATAAGAAGACTTCCACTGCCAAGGTCAAATTCAAGGGCAAATGACCACAACAGTATTTTCCTCAGCCATATTAACAGTAATCGTCCATTTCCTCCGCCGATCCAACATCGGGGACCATATTGGTGCGGGTGGGTCACGATGGAGTGACCACGCTAACGAGTCAGCGCTTCCAAAGGTGACATGCATTTGCAAGCGGTTATGCGTGCCCCATTGTTTTTAATAGGCATGACAAAAGCCGTGCCTTAATTTCCACCACGTGACACGTGGCGGTTACACTTTGACGATTTCGGACGGAAGGGCCGATCTCCAAGTAGTTGGTCCGGTGTGTACCTCATCATCCAAGGTACCACTCGTCTCTTGAAGAAGTTCGAGCTAAAATAAGGAAATAAATTAAATTATAATTTACTTCAGATCGACATTTTTCTTTAAATGAGGAAAGTGTAATGAATTTAGACGTGAAATATATTTCACATCGTTTCATAATATTGCATCATGGGATGGTAGCCATGACACTAGTAGTGTAGATCACGTGATCATCATCGCGGTTGTGCGATGACATCATCTAATTTATGTGAATCGCCGAGTACAGATTTTACGCTGTATTAGGCTTTAATCAAAGTTTTGTGAGTGAAAACTTACTCGTTTTGCTCTTTCAGCACCTGTTTCGGCAGGTGGCAAAGGCGGTTGCTCTTCCTCCGGAATTTCTTGGTTTGCCTCAACTTCCAACTCTTCTTCGTCAGCGTTGGCCATTTCTACGGCCTTTTTCTACTTCTTTTCAGAGAAAAGAGAGATATAATCTATTAAAATATGTATTTGAATCCAATTTAGGTCGTTTCAAACACTTACGGTTATGATTTTCTCCGAACAAAGGAATTTTTTGTTGAGAAAAGCTGCAGTCCGTGTAGTCGCGTTGGTACCTTACAAGAAAGTGGCCAACAGACTACCGGAAGTGACGTCACGAGTAATTTTCATCACTCGTTGTCATTTAGCAGTGTTAGTCAGGGTTTTTTCTGACGTCACGGCTTGTATTTCTTGATAGACACTGTCGGCTCTTCACTCTCGGTTTACGAGGGCAAAGGTTGTATTTCTTAACTATAGATGGGTCCAGCTGATTTAAATTGTCATTCAACTCCGACGCTTCGTCAGATGAGTTTATTATTTTTGATTCAATTGTTTTCTTTTCTAAAATAACTTTTTCAGGTATTTCAGATGAAAGTTCAATCTTTTCAAATGTTTTTTCGTAAATCGGCGATAGCGGTTGGCTCTGTTGATTTGCTAGTGACAGTTTTCTCAACTGGGATTTTCGATAACTCGGTTTCATCTATGGTATTTATTATATTATTGGTTTTTGTACCAATCTCTTCCCCCTCTAGCCATATTTCCTGGTTAAAAACTGGAAAATACGGCGTTAATTCTGAACTATGAACGGCTGGTAATATTTCGTTGTTCGCTAATTGTTTTAATTGAACTGCACCCCCTTGTAAAGTTTTTGTTATTTCGTAGGGTCCAGTTCGTTTATCAGCGATGCCTTTGGCAATGTCTTTTGGAGCACTTGACAACACATGTGAATTTCTCCACACGAGGTCATTTACTTTGAAGTTTGTAAACACGGTGTCAGCTTTATTATTGTTGACGCGTCTTCTTAAACCTAGCACATGAGACATCATGTGTTGATAAGTTTCTGCAATAATCCTTTCTAATTTTTGTGCAGGGTGTCAAATTTAAGCGTTTGCAGCAAAATTTTGAGCTTGGTTTTAGTATTTGGTCATTAGCTTCAAGGGATCTGAACTAAACATTGGATGCCCAATTCAATAGGCTATTCAAATTTTGACCTTGATCAATGTTTCAAGGTTATTCACATTCTAACTTCTAAACTAACAATGCAATTGTAAAATATCCAATCAGTAAGTTGTAGAGCACCTCACAATTAGTAGGAATCCATCCTAAAACGGAACAGTTATCTGGAAAAAAACAGAGAAAATTCGATTTGAAAAATGTGCATTTTAATAGGAACATTCGGTTGTCACAAAGGTGGATTTGTAGTTAACTCTTCCACTCTTGTGACCGCTTCCTTCAATTCCTCTTGAGTACGTAAGAGATCTGCACGCAACTGCTCATTTTCAAATGAGAGCAGTTGTTTGCCAGTTAAGTTGAATTGGGTTTGTTCCAAGACAAGATTTTGTCTTGCCATGAAAACCTCATTTTCTTTTTTAGCAAGGTGTGCGCCTCGCGCATTTTGCTCACGCGCTTTTAGCTCCAATTTTCTTGCTAACTCTTGAAGCTTTGCTTCATTTGCGGCTTGCTGTTTATTTGCATCGCTTAACTCACAATTAGCATGCATTAAATCCTCATGAGCTTGTTGTAACTCTTTTTTAGCTTGTTTCAGCTCTTTTTCTGCTTGGTGGTCAGATTCACTTGAGCTGTTGGATCTATCAATTCTCATTCCCACCTGTAGGTAGCTATGGCATTCCTTAGCTTTTTCATGAACTGCTTCAGCTCGTTGTTGATCATATAGCGCAATTTGGCAAACCAAATCGGCCATTATTTTTTGCTGTTCCAATTTGAATTGATCAAATTTACCGCGAAATACTTCTAAATCCTTTTGGCTTTGGCGTTCTACCATAGCTTGGTGTATTTTTTCTACAGTCATATCATCGTTTATTTGTACTCCTTCGCATATCGCACGATTGCGTAGGGCATTCATCATTGTAATTCGGATGGGAGATTTCTCGGACGAATCCTCAGAAATCAATTCTTTGATTAATTCCATCTCCTCGTCTGACCGGAGGCGAGGAAGGATTTTTGATTGATTCGTACTACCCGGTTGCACTAGAGTTTCCTCTAGTGGTGGCGTAGTGATTTTATTTCCTTCCATGTTTGGAGGTGAGAGATTTTCATCCTCCATGATGTCTCGCTCGGGCGAGTCAATTTCTAATTGCTTTGGCGTCTCCGTCGGTTTTCGTTTCAAACTCGGTGGGCGCTTTCGTTTCTTCGCTCGTGTATTAGGCATAGACATTTTGTACGAGTATACACGAAACAATAAAAGCCAAAGCAAAAGAAAAGCCTAACAGGGCTAACAAGATAAGCTAAAATGGCAGATAAATACGTTAAACAATGTAGGATCCCGGCCAGGCCCCCAAGTGTGGTGATTCCGGGTGTTAGTCACCGGTGAGATGCACTGGTCAGAGTATAACTCTGACCAGTATATCAAATGTCTAGGGTTATTTGAATTGAATAACAACTTTGGTTAATTAGAAATAACACGTAATGATTTATTAAATATTAAAGTATACTTTAATGAATTTGACTAGAAAATGAAATGTGATGCACAAAGGAAATTGGCGATGGCGACAAAACTCACTCCCGCTTTCGTCGCTTCGCTCCGGGCCTTCGTAGCGATTCGCCGGCGTCCGTGGAACGATTTGAAGAATTACTTTGGGTGGATACCCAAAGCAAGGAATTAGTTTTAAAAGAATTATCTAATAACTCCAGTTATTAGATGATGAACTATACTTGTGTTGACTAATGAAGATTTCAAGAACACCTAGCAGTACTCTTTGTTTAGCAGCAGCAATGATACGTGGTGTCAGGTTGAAAGTCATGTTAAAAGTGAACACAACGGTTTTGGCCCAGGCCTGAAATATGCGTCGGAACTTGCGCACGAAATCATTGTGCAACAATTATGTAACGGATTCTATGCATCTCTGCACAGAATCCAGGGTTGTAGATGTAACAAGGGGGTTGCCCCTAGTTACGGAGGGGAGGAGACACGGCACTTGGCGTGTGCCACTTGTCGTGCCTCCAGACAATAATATTAACAAGAATAATATTTATTATTTAGAGACAAATACTGTGAACACTTGAGAATCCATTTTGGGGATCTCAAGGTCACCACAGTGTGTTAAAGTATAGTGCCAGAGATGAGAAGCTAGAAAATAGTCATCTAGAAGTGCCTATACCAGAGGATCCTGAACCAGTGTATGGAACAGCAGAAGTCTTGACCAGTAACTATTATGTGTGAACAGTATCTTATACCTCAGTTTTATCTCACATTTTTTGTACATATTTGTTTGGGAATAATTTAACCCTATTCTTCTAACCAAAAGAAAAGCAGCGACTACATGATTGACAGATGAAAAAGGTAAGTGATTGTTTATTGTAACAGGTTTAAGACAATCTCAATATCTCAATACTTTTTACAATTGTTCCAACATTAACAAAAACTCTATTGCTAATTTATGCGAGATTCGATAAACCAATACTTGAACATGCTTCTTTCAATTTTGCTTCTGACAATGCTTTTGCCATCATATCTGCTAACATAGCATCCGTCGCAACATATTCAAATTTATACAAATTTTCATTCAAATCCTGCCTCACAAAGGAAACTTTGATTAAAGTGCTTTGTTTGAGCATAATAGCAAGGGTTCTTTGACAAATTGATAGCTGGCTGGTTGTTGCAGTAAGCCACAATCGGTGTCATTCCAATTCCGACTGTCACGTCATCAATGATGCTCTTGACCCATTTAATCTCCTTAGATAGCTCTACCATAGCTGAGAATTCCGCCTTGCAGGTGAAAAGACAAATCAACTTTTGTTTTTTCCGCTTGCCATGTAATTTCAGTGCCGTTTACCCTGGTAAGAAACCCCACAAACGATCTCAAGTCCACACTGCAGGAATTCCAGGACGCATCTGTATAGCCAACCAAGTCCTCCTCCGGACCTCGATACACAAGATGATAATTCACTGTACCCAAATGGGACCTTAACACCCTCTTGGTGGCCACCCAATGCGCCTGCCTCGGCTCATTTAGCTTTTGTGATAGAAAGGAGACTGGGTATGCGATGTCCAGTCTCGTACCCTGCACCAGATACATGAGTCCTCCGACAAGCTCTCTATATGGCTTGACTGTGATAATCGGGCCCAGGGGGTAGTCCGACATGTCCAGCTTTTGCGAGACGTCCAGCGGAGTCTTAACCACGCAATCCTGAGTTAAACCGAATTGTTCCCCAAGTTCCCGAATATATTTAGACTGGTCGAAGAGTGTCTGGAGTCAATTTCTCTGCTGATCCAAGTTTTGGTTTATCCGGATTCCTAACAAGCTCTTTGTCTCGCCCAAATTGATGACCTTAATCCTTTCCCGAATATCCGTAACCAACCAATCCAATGTAATCAAGTCATCCACGTACGTTGCCATAATTACTGTTGAAGTCCCTTGCTGATGAATGTAGACACATTGCTCCGTCTGGTGTTTCACAAAACCGGATCGAAACAGTTGCTCCTTGTGGATAATTGCTGCAAATTGAGGTGAATCCAAGTAAGTTTGACAAAACTTTTTCTATTGTAAGAGCCAACTTGGCAGGAACTTTATTCATGCAATGATATGAATAGAATGACACATCGTTTGAACACACTGGGTTCAAGATTACAACAAAATAGTCACATGATAAAAATATACATTAAACATTGCATATAGAACAAATCATAGTGTAAACATATTACAAAGAAAGGATCATCAGGTTGTTAAGTAATAAATTAAGATAGCAATAAAAAAAACAAAATATAATTACAAACACCAGGGTGTATGGTATTATTGAAATCACATCTTTATCAGTATTATCCATGACATATGATTTTATACGCATTTACACATGCAAGTCATCAATTGATTTTGACATGATTGACCCAAACTGATCAAATATCTACACTTGTCCAAGGTCTGGTGCTAGGCGCACCCCGCTTGTGGTAAACCATACACCGCCTTGCACAAAAGGAACATCTTATCACTCGAATCGACCATCCCTTGGGGGTTTTATGTAACAGTCTGGTCGAGAGTGGCGTGCAAATAGGCAGTTGCCATTTTGAAATGTTTTATGTGGAAATTAAATCTTGCTGCCAATGCCATCACTATGAGAATTGTTGCAAGTTTCACTACAGGTGAGAAGGACCCATCATGGTCCTCTCCTTTATAGATATTGTAGCCCTGTGCCACAGGTCTTGCTTTAGTAACATGTCCTAATTGGTCCATTTTAAGCAAATATATTCATGGCGATCCAATACCCTTAGCATTAGCTGGCCGGTCAACCAATTCCCCATGTTTCCTGGTCAAGCTGGGCCTTTAGCACAGCCTCCATAGCACATTGCCAACTTTTTGAATATTCGGAATTCATTGCTTGTTTATAAGTCTTCAGGACTTCCACCCCTCCTGTAGATGTCCCAGGTTCATCGGCAACAATGTTGGTTGCGCACGTCTATGACGCCTCCAGTCGGTCATATCATAAGGGGCATATCTTGCAGGTAAATTGTAACCTCGCGGCAGATTAACTCGCACAAGGTCCACTGCACTAGGTGTTTGACCTGGCCCCACGACCTGGGGGCTTGGCGGTGCATCATACACCACTGAAACTTCCACCACATCAGTTTGGTTCCCATCCCGCAATGAAAGTTGTCTGGTCTCTTCAACCTGATTGTTTCCTTTAAGCAATTCCGATCCCCGCTTGTCTTCATAAAATGTTACATCCCGTGCAACAAAGTAAGTTTGCTTCTGGGGATCGTAGAATTGCCAACCTGTCAACTGGAATGGATATCTCATAAATATTAATCGAAGTTGGTCCAATATTTTCCATGTTGCTGATGAAATAAGACACCAAAAACCCTATTATACAGTTGGCCAGTCCAAAAACTGTGGTGGCTGCCATTACAGTTTATTAACCAAAGTGTCCTCTAGTGATAAATTTCACAAACGAGAAAGCTAGAATTACAGATAGGATGTTGGAAACCAACAGAAAAAGGGCAAAGACTAACCTTGATTGTGAAGGAAGCGGCCGAATCTTGACTGGACGTGACGAGGGAGTCAGACAGGCGAGATGAGGCAGCTTTCTATAAATAAAACTTAAGTGTATTTAATTTGATACTTGAGCGAAAATGTAACGTCAAAAACTTATCTGAGAAGTTCTGTTCTTGTTGAAAACAACGTTGAATTCGGGATCGTGACCTAAAATAACAAGAAAACTGTTTATTGAATTGTTTGTATTTACAGTAACGGCGAGAATGTACATCTGAGTTCGAACTAGGCGGTGGATGACGTGATGGCGTGCCTGGGACAGTCACGTGCTGGCGTGGAATCTAATACGGGCGATCAGAGGAAATTAGATGCGAGAGAATCAAATCAAGTTGTTAGATTTACCGTAAAGTGGTCTGTTGGCGTGTCCGGAACGTCAGCTGGCCGATCGGGAGTCTGCAAATAAAGTTACGAATCATATTGTTTACCAGCGATGATGTAGGAGAATTCAAATGGCCGCCATCTTGGAGTCCCCGCCCTGGTTCGAGTTGGATCGTGGGAAAGATTGCGAACGAAAGCGATAGTAAGAGTTGTGGATATGTATTAATAACTCTTGTATTTTGTACAGTATTAGTATATATCTTTGGAAAACGGACTGTTGAGTTCGGGAACAATTACGTCATCAAAAGCGACTGGCCAGTCCAATGAAGTCTCGAACCCAGCGTGTCCGTAGTCAGGGAGACGAAACGGGAGTTATCGAAACGTGAATTTGCCTGTGTAATGTTTAAAGTGTTTGAGATTGTTTTAATGTTTGTAACTAAGTAATTTTATGCGTGTAAGTTCCGACAGTAATTTGTAAAGAACTTTAAAGTTCCAAATTCGAGAGATTTGTAAATTCGTCACTAGAGGGCGAATGTCTTTATGTTTACACACGTGACACAAGATTCAAATTGTGAATTTTCAAGAGAGCGTTAAGCTCACTTCTGTTACAGTTGTACACGCATGCAGTTGGAAGATTTTTATGTCTATTTAGGCAGGAATAAACCACCATTTATTCTTATTCGTTTTCGAGTCGGTTCTTTAATAATGACCAGTGAGTAGCAAGTCGTTTCTCTCCCGCCTTGCTGGCGACATCAAGCCCGCGCGCTCGCGCTATTGCTGGACCATACACATGTTGACACGCCGCTGGATTACGAAGCCAAAACCACTGCGGCACATAGTTCGGCTCGAGCGAATCCGTGCCCAACTTTCTGACACCGAAGGAAAGCGACAAGCGTTCGCAACAAGTATTAAGTTTTGAAGTGTGTGCGAAAATTTTCAAGTGTGAAATTCTTCGAATTGTGTGGAAATTTTCACACAAAATGTCATCAGAGGATCGAGAGCAGGATATTCGGACATTCGGACAGTCGATTCGCAAGCTGGACGGTACCAACTATGAGAGTTGGTCCGTCCAGATGCAGCTCATCCTCGAACAACAGGGCACGTGGAGCCACGTGACAGAAACGGAGCCTGCGCTTTCGGCCACAGCTACGGCCAAAGAGAAGCGCGAATATAGCACCAGGAAGTCAAAGGCTCGTTTGTTGCAAACCGCAACAAAAGGAGATGAAGTTGGGTAAATTCGAAATATAGACATAACATAATTTGCCTAACATCAGGCATCATTCAATCAATTATACTGGAAGGGGAATCCAAATGATGAACAAATGTATACGTGGGAAGAGGTGAATCTGTAAAGACAAATAGGGCTTTTCAATACATGTGTTAGAAATACTAAACTGAATTCATATGCTTATCTGAAGAACGGTCCGTTAGCGGCTGGAAGCAGGGCAGTAACTGGAGAATGCCTGAAAACAATATAAAATATTTGAGAATATTCATGATTGTGTGCAAATTGAACTAAATCACTTACCTTGTTAACTTGTAGATCAGAGAATACGGATTGACGCACGTTGGACGGACCTTGCTTGGAGCCTAGATGACTGGCCGCATCAATTCCTGAGCTGATTGGAATCTGTAAATAGGAAGGAAACATTAATACGAAGCAGTGAATGCAAACTGGAACGATACGGGCGATACGGGAGTTTATTCAACGATGAAAATGCGGTCATTTGGCTCCATGCGCGGGCTCGGTCTGATGCGTGTGCGATTGGCGGTTCTAAGGGGATGAAGGACGGTGTAATTGTTAAGTTGGATTAATTCCGTCCAAATGCAGGCGGTAGAGATCGCAATGATGTCGGTTGTAGTCGTGTGCACGAGCGGTGGGCCTAACAAGGTTTGCACGGTCGTCATATTGAGCTGACAATGAAAGTGGAATTAATTACGACAGTTGGGAATGATCTAATTATTTTCCATTAAGAGCACATACCTTATGAAGTAATTTAGCAGGTCGGATCAGTGGGTAGTCGTGGAATTTAGCCGTAATAAGCATTTAGAGATGGGTAGAGAGCTGGCAAATACAAAACAGCAACCATCTTGGAATGAAACGAGAATAAACGTCATTTGTTGTCCTATCTGGTTAATCGCAGATACGGCGAATGACGTCAGTCTGTAACCGGTCGGGGTGAACGGTTCATTTCCAAGAAATGATGGTTTCGAGGCTATTGTGAAGTACAAATGCATAAGTGTGGAATTCAATTAATTCGTGCTGTGAAAATGATTGTATTTATTATTTTTGTAATGTTTAATAATCTGTATATAATTTGTGAACGGAGAAACGAAATCCAATCGAATCAGAAAGGCTGGGTCGAGGATATCCACGTGTTTAGAGAACTATTGCTGCGGCACTAGGATTGATGTCTCGACTCTGATTGGACAAAAATCCGAATGGTTTTGATTGCTTTAATTGTTGAGAACTTAAGTATATTTTGAAGTGTAAATTATTTTGTGACTGTTAGTTTTGTATATTTTATACTTGATATATGTTTGTGGTAATTGTACTTTAATTTTATTTATTGTAAATTTTTATATGTAAATTATTGTATTTCGCCACCAGTTGTCGTTTATGAATTTTACTGTATATGTGCGGCGAGAGCTAGTTTTTATTAATATTCTGAGCATGTGTGTGACCTTACTTGCAATGTGCCTGTCTAAAGGATCCTTTATGTTGTGTGGTGTGC
>JAQIXU010000511.1:0-31525 GCA_034701245.1 Strigamia transsilvanica | reverse complement strand
AAATGTAATTTTAGTCTAAAAAAAATGTAATTTTAGTCTAAAAAAAATGTAATTTTAGTCTAAAAAAAATGTAATTTTAGTCTAAAAAAAATGTAATTTAAGTCTTAAAAATGTAATTTTGGTCTAAAAAGTGTAATTTTACTAAAAAAAAATGTAAATTTAGTTCTAAAAAGACCAAATTTAGTCTAAAAATTACAAATTTAGTCTAAAAATTACAAATTCAGTCAAAGACCAAATTCAGTCTAAAAATTACAAATTCAGTCTAAAAATTACAAATTCAGTCTAAAAATTACAAATTCAGTCTAAAAAAGTACAATTTCTGTCTAAAAACCACAATCTATCCTTAAACGTCCAACATTGGTGTTTTATGCTGCTTTATTAATAGCAAATAAGCAACATTCTAATAAATCTACATCCATAAACCTACCAAACACACCCACATTTCTTTAATACAAACATTCCTCACCATTTCTTCCACCCTACCACAAACAAACAAACAAACCCAACGCAAAAATCACCCAAAAACCCTCACAAAACACCCACTAACACAAAAACAACCCAAAAACTGCATGCACCCGCACGGCTTTACTAACCCAACTCCAAACCCGCACCGCACATGCGCACACTTCTCCACTAATGCACGTAAAAACGAATTAAAATTAGCATATCAGTTTAATGCGATGCCTTGTTTTTAAGAATGTTATTGCACGATGTTTGTAGGCAACAGTGGCTTGAGTAATAGTCCTTCGCCCAACAAGGGTGACACGCCCTCTTCCAATCTCACCGTCCTGCAACCCGTTCAGTCAACTCAGATTAATGCAAACACCTACAATCAACTGCCTGCCTTTGGACAATACTCAGGCAAGTTTCGGGCATCTGGCGCCACCAATTTCGCACTTTAAATGAAAATTAGTTATTAGGATACACAAATTGGATTTTTTTAAATTTCACTTGGCAAATGGTTGAATTTACGAGTTATGAGGTGTAATGTTTGAGAGTTGTTTTTTGTTTGGTTTGCAGTGGCAGGAACAGCCGTGCCTGGAGCAGTGGTACCGGGAGCAGAATACGCCTATGCGCCTCCGTACAGTCAGTATTCCACAGCAGCGACCTATGGCGCTTACAGTTACGGGTCAGGAGGCATTATCAGTAAGTTGATTTCGTTTTTGGTTTGATCGGGTGTTGGAATTCGCTATTTTGGAATCGTTTTTCATGGCAAATGGCTAAAATTGGCCAAAATGGGCTGAAATTGGCCAAAAAGAGCTAAAAACAGGCCAAAATGTGCTAAAATTAGCAAAAATTGGCTGTAAATGGCTAAAATTGGCCAAAATAAGCTAACATTTGGCCAAAATTAGCTACAAATCAGCCAAAATAAGCTAAAAATTGGCCAATATGGGCCAAAATTAGCTAAAAGTTGGCCAATATGGACTAAAATTAGCTAAAAATAGGCCACAATGTGCTAAAATTAGCTAAAAATTGGCCAAAAAAGCTAAAAATAGGCTACAATGTGCTAAAATAAGGAAAAATTCGCTGTAAATGACTAAAATTGGCCAACATTAACTAACATTTGGCCAAAACGGGCTACAAATAAGTCTAATTGAATTAAAATGGCTAGAAATTGGCCAAAATGGACTGAAATTAGCCAAAACGGGCTAAAAATTGGCTGAAATTGGCCAAAAAGGGCTAAAATTAGCTAAAAATTGGCCAAAATCAGCTAAAAATCAGCCAAAACAAGCTAAAAATTGGCCAACATGGGCTAAAATTTGGCCTAAACAGGCTACAAATGGACCAAATTAGTTAAAACAGCTAAAAATTAGTGAGAACTGAGCTACAACTCAGCCCCAAATAAATTCTTCAAAACCCATCTGCAGTCTCAACAACAACAACAGTAACAAAAAAACAAAAAACTGCACAAATTCTTCGAATAAACAGCCTCACAAACTGCATGTAAACGCCCTTATTACCAAATAAAACTAAACCAAAATGGCGAATTGAACGACCCATTCATTCATTTCCCTTGCATATCTAATACCATAATTTTTTTTCTTTCCCTTCTCTCCTTCTTTTCAATTCCATTAGACCCGTCCTATTACTACCCCGGTACTCGGTCTGGGGGTACAACCACCGCCAGTTTGGTTGCAGCCCCTGCAAGTCTCAGCCCATCCAGCTTTAAAGGCGATCGATGCTAGCTAATAACTTTTAGACGATTACAAACGAATTTTCATCATCTTCGATGGACAAAAATTTTTAATATATTAAGAAAAAACAAACAAGTTTAAAGTGAACGGGGGTAAGAGACTTTTCTGCAAAAAAAACAACACCCCATCTCTTCATCTCAGCCTCTCCAGGAAAAAAAAACCAAAGAATCGCCCGCCCCCGCACTCCAGCTACGCTGCAGCACCGCCAAGCAGCAGGAGGCAAGCGAATTATACAGTGAATCTTTTTTTTTTCTTCCTTTTTCTTTCTCCGTTTTTTAAGTTGGTGGAGAGAGAGAGAAAAAATTAATTTGGAATGTGAATTGAATGAGTAAAAAGGGTACAAAATGTTTGGAAATAAAAACATACAAAAGTGCAATGAAGAAGAAAAAAGAAAATTTTTTTTTGTTTTTTTTTGGGTTTTGTTTAATTGATTAATTGAATGAAAATTAAAAGAAGAGAATTTTTTTGATTTATAAAAAATTGGAAGTTGAAAATGAAGTTGAATATATCCAAAGTCAGCCTGTTTGTTATTGTTATTAGTACGGTAGAGTCTCGCTTATTCGACATAAACGGGCCGGCAGAACGTCAGATAAGCGAAAATGTCGGAGTTCGTGCCGTGACACAAAATTGTTATAAATTTGGCTGTTATAAAATTATAAAATAATTATAAATTTATAAAAATGGTGAGAAAAGTTTTGTTCGCGCCTCCGCCGATTCTTTGTCACTGAATTTAACGGAACAAATGTCCAGTATTTCAACTATCGGAAGAATGAATCCTGTTACATTTTACATTTTACATCAAATTCAAATTGTTTTACCTTAAATTAAATTGTGAGATCAATTAAAGAACAAAATGAACACTAAATTGTTCCCATTTGGTTCCCTGTATGGCAGGATTTCCCACGCACTAGTTAGAGTGGCAAAATGTACGGACGCCATGTCTGTATGACGTCATAAGGCAAAGCCACCTGATTGGCGGAGCTATTTTATAACTTAAGGTTATAAATCGACCATTCCTTATAATTATAGTGCTATAAAGTGCTATAATTCATAACTTTATAACTTATAAGGATTTTGTGTCATGGCACAAACTCACTAATGTCCAACTACAGTACGGATAATACGGAATGTCGGATAAGCGAGACTCTATTGTATTATTATTCCCTGTTTAATTAAAAAGAAAAATTGTGACTGATTTTTAATTTATTCTAAGTGTTCCACATTTTGTGTGTGTAAAACAGTTTTTTTCTATTTTTATTTTTATTTTGGAAGACCTACTTAGTCCTATGTGAATTAAATATTTATTTTATTATTTTTCAGGTTTTAATTAAATTATTATTTTTTTTTGGTACCATAAATATTAAATTACCGAATTTCGAATTTCTGGTCACTGAATTTCAAATCCGCATGCGCAGAAACACACACCAGCAATGGCGGACTGAGTTTAATTTGTTTTTAGCATTTGGTTATTCAAATCGCAAACTGATTGACCGAAAACCGAAAACCCACCAAAAAAATTCGAGATTTGCTAATTTAATGTTTAACAACCAACAGATAAAAAAAAAAATTATCAAAATTAAAATACTCACCTTAAAATTACTTCCAAAATGAACTTGTCTTCCATTTTCCATGACCCCAATGTCACTTCCCCTCTAAACATTTTTCTTTTAATTAATTTCCAAAAAAAAAAACAAAAAAAAAAAAAAACAAAAAAAAAACCCAAAGACAAATATTGAGACAAAAAAAAAATGGTTGTAAATAAATTTATTATTAATAATTATTTTATCATGACAATAACTTATAAGTAGTTTATAATAAAACAAAAGCAATTTAATTTGACAAAATCATTTTTCCCCACCTTTGTGGCTGGCTTTGAGAAAAGTAGTAAAATGTTACCAAAACCAAGCCCAGGGCAGCCATTTTGATTTTTTTTATATACATATACTTAATTTATGACTAAATGGATAAGAATTCATGTATAAATAACAAGAAAAAAAGGCTTCCCATCATTTATTATATCAAAATGTCACAAATTTAGTTATTTAATTTAATTAAAAATTTAATTCATTTTTAATTTAGTGATAATCATGTTTGTTATTAATTATTATTATGATTGTGATCTCTGAAATTATCAATTATTTTTTTTTGTACTTATAATTTTTTATTTTATACATTTTTTTGTTTGCACAGCATCAATTTTTTGTTGTATCCTATGGGAAAATGGTTATCACAGACAAAACACCCACCACTGCAAATTTTTACTTTATTCATTATTATTGTACTTAATTAAAAACTACTTATCATCAAACTGATATTTATAATTTTCTAAAAATATTACAAAAAATAATAATAATATCAGTATTTTTTTTTCCTTATTTATACCAGAGAGAAAAAAAAACCAATTTTGTCAAAAATAAAACAAAAATAAAAGATTAAAAAAAAAATGTCAAATTTTTATAACAAAAAAAAAATGATCAAACAATTTTTTTATTTTTTTTGGTTTTTATATTTAATTTTTATTTGCAAAAAAAAATTATAATAATAAATAGATAGATAGAATTCGTGCTTGGTGGAATTAAAAATAACCGGCGAGTGACGCGCGCGCTTTTCTACTCAAATTCCAACATGGTGCTCTATAATTGGATCTGCAGATAACATCGTGGATAAGAAATCAAAATAGGAAAAAGGGGAGACAACCGGAAGATAGTGAAATCTAACCGGAAGCCGACAGGGGAGATAAAAATCAATGCTTGGCAAGTGTGACACTTGGAGCAAAAAAAAAAAAAAACAAGCGCGGCCATTTTTTTCAACACTTTTCTATGTATATATATTCCGATTTGGCACCAAAACAAATTAAAATCCGCACTTTTCCTATTTTTTAGAGACCCGCCATGTTGGTTTTATACAAATTCAACTTGAAAACAAACCAAAATTCGTAAATTACGTCAAATTCATCCAAATTCGGCAGCAAAACGACCAAAACCAATTAAAACTTAATTTTTTATTATTATTATTTCGAAACCGCCATATTGGATTTTTCCAAAATTCGAGATGAAAAAAACGAAAAAACCTATTCAGATAAAATTCTCGAGATTCGTCGCATTTCGAATTTTTCTCACGCAAAATATTTCGATGTCGAGTAATAAACATCCAGGATCGCTAATCTCTAAAGCCAGGCAGGCTGCGAGTCCATAACGCGCCGAGATAATCGCATAGATAATAATTTTACATCACCACCCACTAGATATTTATAAAAGCATTATGCTCGCTTAATCACATATTTAAAATCCCAACCCCCCTTTATTTCAACTCCAGATGTAATCCCTAGACAAATTACACTTCAGCTCCAATTATGCAGATGACAAATTGATTAGCGGACCATCGTCTAATCCCATTTTGGTCATTTTAACGCACTCTCCCCGCATCGACTAAACAAGCACTCCATCAATGCCCCATCAATTAATAAGTAAATACTCGAAATAACGTAAAATAGCGTCAACAGCCGGAAGAAATCGGCACAAAATAAGTGGAAAAACGTAAATAAATTATGAAAATAAGTGGAATATCACAAAGAAAACGTTAAAAATCGGCGATAAGACGTGGAAAATTCGGAAAAAACGTAGAAAAATCATTAAAAACGTTATAATTCATCTAGAAACGTGAAAAACCATGAAAAAACGTAAACAAATGATGAAAACCGTGAAATATCACCAAGAAAACGTTAAAAATCGTCGATAAGATGTGGAAAATTCGGAAAAAACGTAGACAAATTATTAAAAACCGTTATAATTCATCTACAAACGTGAAAAACCATGGAAAAACGTAAATAAATTATTGAAAACCGTAAAATAACACCAAGAAAACGTTACAAGTCGTCGACAAGACGTGAAAAATTCTCTAAAAACGTGAAAAATTCGTAAAAAACCGTTATAACACATCTATAAACGTCAAAAATTCGCAAAAAACCTAGAAATTTCATTAAAATCCGTTATAATTCACCTACAAACGTGAAAAACCATGGAAAAACGTAAATAAATCGTCAAAAACCGTGAAAAATCGTCGAAAAATCTTCAAAAAAATCGCGAAAAATCCTCAGCCAAAACTCACAACTGAATGACACGTTAAAAAAAAATACCAAATAGAAAGTGACTTGCAGGAAAAGAGAAAGAGAGAAAAAAAATGACGTCACGCAGCGCGGCGGAAGCAAACTAAAGTACACACACAAGACGGGGTTCGGCGATCGATACTCTCGCACAGGGGGGAGCTTTGCCACAAATTGCCTTTGCTGTGAAGTGGGCGAAGTCGGCGCTCCGGTTGTCCTAATGAAATTACGACGCGCAACACACGGCCTTGCCCCCGCCACAACGAACCAACGCCAGCGTTCCAAACACTGCGGTTCAAGGTGAAAACCCCAAAACAATCCCCAACACCCCAAAAAAAAAAATTTAAATTAAAAAAAAATAAATAAACAAAATAAAATAAAATCAATCGCATGACGTCATCACCTAAATCCGGATCCCCGGATGCCCGGATGCTGCAAGAAGAGACGCAGTCATTTGGGGTTGGGTTGATGAGGACCAACCGTGCAGCACGCGTGACTCGATCGCGTTCAATAGGGCGGCGGGGGTGGAATTGATGACGTCAACACCCATTTCATTCGTCACCCTTCATTGGTTCGCTAGAGGCGGGTCCGTCACGTTTGATTGGTTGCATCCAGAGGACCCAGAATCCGCCCACGCATGCCCGTCACGCCCGATTGGAGACAGAAAAAAATAACTACAGCGCCGCATAAACCAATCGCGGAAAGTGAAAACTTTTAACTCCTCAATCCCCGGACACGAATGAAATAAAATAAAATTCACCCGTTTCTTCGCATACCCCACTCGAAGAAGCTTAGAAACCCAGCAGTAAAGCTCGTGGCGGTCATTTCCCAGTTCCTTTTCCCGTCCACTGTCCCCATAACTCAAAATGGCCGTCAAAACAAACAATATCCCAAAAGCATTCAATTTTTTGCATTGGAATTGCCGGCTTTTCTTATGTTGTTATTACTATTTCTTTATAGATAGTAAATATAAATACATATGCGACATTGAAAGAAATTACTTACAAAGTTAAAAATGTATATTAGATTTACGATTTAAATACATTCATTCACATCAAAAACATCAAAATCGTTCGATTATATCGTTGAAGCAAAGAGTTCGCAGCTTATCGTGTTCCATACTTGCGTCGACTAATTTTTCTTGAGACATAGTCGGATTTTTTCCGGAAGCCCTAGGCCACTGCTTATTCTGCTTAATCGTAAATCCGTCCCTGCAGGAAACTATGTGAACACCAGTCCAGAAGCGGGGACACGTTCTCCCTGCTCTGCGTTTAATCAAATAACTTCCATTGTCTGATCCAATTTTAAAAATTTATTGAAAATTTATATATTTTAATTCTTTATGAATGTTACTTTTTCAACCTGCTAATTTCCTCCTATTTCTGGCCATTTTTAATAAATTTCACTAAGATTCATACAAAATTTCGTGTTTTTTCACATTTTCGTGTGTGCAAACGCCATTGGAACTTTAAATATATTTTACTGGTTCCTAGCGGGGGGTTGTTCAAGGGGTGGGAATTAAAAACCGACTCGTCTCCAGTGCGTCAAACCTCAACCCAACCCTCCAAGCGCCACGTCCATCCATCAAGTCGACAAAAGGAGAAACGCAGGAAGCTTAAAACGAACGGCAACGAACGCGGGAGAGAGAGAGAGCGAGAGAAAGAGAGAGAGGACACAAAATAGGAGAGGAGGAGCTTGACCCACAACCAACTGGCAGGTCTCGAACCACTTCCTTCCGTTCGGTGGCGCAGTTGCGGCAACTTATGACGTAGCACTTTCCACTGACACATCAAAACTCCTCCTCCGCACCCCCCCCACCACCATTTTGAAATTTTAAAATTTTTTTCCCCCCTAAAAAAAAAAAAAAAAATTTCCTTTTTCACAAAAAGATGCGTCCTCTGACCCCTATCGATACTCGGCCATTGCAATTTCCTCCATTCCTTACTGGACATGGAGTTATGCTTCAATGATGTCGTATGACCACTACCTCCTCCAGAAAAAGAAAAAAAAAACGGTTCGGGGGCCAAAACAAGAGTCGTGTTAGTGCATTATGGGTGTGCACCTCAGTCGACTGATCATGCACGAAGCGAAGGAGTTATGGAACTCGTACTCAAAGTGCTCTAAACTTCCCCTCCATCTGATTTATGGACAGTGGACGCTCATGTGGACGACGCAAACAGAAAGAGGGGGAATTTAAATGTCCGAAAGGTTGGGGGTGGGGTTGGCAAATGGCATATAGAGAAGTGGGGGGGAATTTGCTTGTTGGTGATGATGTTCTTTTGGTTGTTTTATCTCTTTTTGGCACTGCACACGCGCACACAGATTGAGTTCGCGACCCCCTCGATCGAAAATGTAGTTGCGGCTTTAATCCGAAATAAGAGCTGTAATGTATATATAGATGGGGAATATAAAAGCGAGGTGTGTGTGTTTGTGCTCGATTTATTGTTATTTTTGTTGCAAATGTTCAACTTGGTTTTATGTGAAAAATGGCCGCGTTTGGAGTTTGTTTTTGAGTTTTGAGTTTTGTGCTGTGGGAAAAAAATTAATTTAATTTGGTTTTTTTTTTTTAGGGGGGTGGGGTTCGTTATTTATTTATATTAGGGAGTGGGGGACTTGTGTAAAAAAATGGCGGCGATGTAGCGTTGGGTGAACCATGTGGGAATTAAAGAGGAAAGAAAAAAAATGGAATAAAATAAAATAAAAGTAGAAAGAAAGAAGAAAAAAAAATGGAGGGGAAAAAATATAGTTTGGCCTTTATCGTGGGTCTCCTCCCTCAATATTTCTCAGCTTCAAGTTGGCGTGAAAACGGCGCTTGGTGGCGGGAGGCGGCAGCTGCGCACCAATGACTCGGACTGTGCTTCAACGCTGAAGCGCCACGTTCTGGAACAGAAACAAAAGCGCATCGCCAACAAATACTTTGTAACGCAAAATGGCTTTAAAAATACACACATTTGCATAATACCCTTTAAAAAAAAAAATTATTTAAATTTAATAATAATAATAATAAATTATTAATAGAAGCGCATCATAGACCAGCCCGGCATCAAACACAGCGCGCGCAACTAAATTAACATAAGTGCGGTTATTTAGAGAAATAGAGAAAAATATCGATATTGAAGGTGGATTCTGGGATATTTCAAAATTTCAGGTACCACCACAGCATTGGAAATGCATCTGACAAAATATATTTTTATTTTTATTTTATTTTTTCACTCGCGAGTAATTTAATCCCGCGACTGAAATTAATTTCGCTTCTTTTGTGAGTCGGACTTACTCTTCCTGCGGGGCGGAGAAAGAAAAGAAAAGAAAGAAGGAAAGAAATCCATTAATTTTTTATCCACTTGTGTGAGCTACACACAAATTGCCTTTTTCCATTCGCAATCTATAAATGAAATGTGCGGGCAAATAAATTGGAACGGCCCCCGCACCCTCCTCGCTTCACCTTTCTTTCTCTTATTACTTTCCAGACTAAGATTCATTTCTGACTTCGAATCCCCTTTTTACACCTTTAATTCACCTTTTTACTTCCATCTTTCACGCTCCCCCGCACGAAATCACTAGAATATAAAACTTTAAACAAAATCACATCAAATTCAATCAAAATGAGCCATTTAAGCAGAAAAATCCACTTTTTAGACTACAAAAAAATATTCTTCGGGGCCCGTGGGCCTTTGGGGCCCTCTGGGCACGGTCTAACAACAAGATGGATGACGGGTAATGAAGAAGACGCTTTTAATTTCAATTTTTGAAACTGATTCGTTAGTTGATTTACCTTAATTAGACAATCAGTGAAGGAAATTTTTTTGGTGATGATCGCGGGGCCCCATGGGGCCCCGCTGGGTATTGATCCGCCACTGCTGTTGTAAATCAACATTCCGTGATTGTGTGATAGCATTTCCAAGAAGTTTTCTTGTGTTCTTGTGTGTTTATTTATAGTTTTGGTGACATGACAGATGTTGCGATTTATTTTGAACAAAACCCAAACGCGAGAAAATCGTTGTAGAAAATTGTAATTAAAACCACGTGGTATTATAGTACATATTTTAAAAAAAAGTAAATTATTAAAAGAATTTTACAACAATTTTATACTTTTTCCATGTTAGTTTGCATTTTTACTATTTTGTATATATTTTTATTAGTTTATTGGTATTCTTGATGTGTTGTTTGGAGAGATAAAGTAAACAAAAGCAGAATGGCCTCTTGACCACGATCCATTGGGAATGCCTAATTAAAAAGCAAATATTGATTTGTACACGTGTGAATTATCAAATTATCACAGGGGAAGTTTACTTGCAGCATGCATAGGTATTACCGAAAGCAGAAAGAGAATGATAGTAACTACACGTATAAATTTAGGCAGAAATTCGAGTTGTTTTCACATTTCCGGTCAAATTTTGGGTGGTTTTATATTTTTTAGACCTTATTTCCCAACTTTTCACGCAAAATTTTGAGTTAATTTCACATTTCAGGTAACATTTTGAGTTAATTTCACATTTCAGGTAAAATTGAGTTAATTTTCAGGTAAAATTATGAGTTAATTTCACATTTCAGGTTAAATTTTGAGTTAATTTCACATTTCAGGTAAAATTGAGTTAATTTCACATTTCAGGTAAAATTTTGAGTTAATTTCACATTTCAGGTAAAATTTTGGGTAATTTCATACTTTCTAGACTTTATTTCCCAAATTTTAAACCCAATATTAACTAATTTTCACATTTTATAAACCAATCTTTAAGGTTATGCGTAAATTGAATTTACCAAATTGCACAAAAACCACAAACCCAAATTCCACATTTCTTTCCATATTCACAACCAACTACAAAGCAAGCAAAACCATGCAGGAAAGAAAACACCAACAAAACTGAAAGAAAAAACCACACCCAAGACAAAAATTCAGAATTTTAAGCCAAAAGCACCAAAACACAAACCCAATCCCAAAAAACAAAAAAAAAGAAAATCTAAAAAACCCTACCTGATGTTTCCCGGCGGGACTTCAAAGCGCTGCAAGTGCAAGAACACCTTCGCAGACCTTTTTGTAATTCCAGATATCGCCCTTGAGTCTCTTCCGTCTCACGCCAATTAAATCGGTATTCGGAAGACGGCAAATCTCCAATTCGAAAATCAACTTCATTTTACCTTGAACATCACGTAATTTCCCTTGCAATGTAAACCTAAAAAAATAAAAATAAAAAAAAAATAAAAAAATAAAAAAATTACATTTAAAAAAAAAATTCAGCAAACAAGTCAATTTGTCACAATTTTCAATCCAAACCTCCAATTACCTGCACTTCCGCTTTAAAAACCTCCCATCGAGCACTACAATTGCAGCCAGCCCTATAATTGCCACTTTTTCACGTAAACTAATCCACGAAAATAAATTTCCAGTGCCAGCTTTCGCAGGAAAAAGATAATTTATTAAACGAAAATAAATAAACGTTAAAAATTATGAAATCCTATACCGATCCACGTTACACGCTATTCAAATTCGATGTTGGAGCTGGGGGAGTAAATGAGGGCTTAGCTGCAATAGTTTCTCGCGCGGGCATGAGGTCAAGAGGTCATGTGTGTGCTTGGCTGGCTTGTCATCCATTCGTATAATTAAGCAAGTACAACCTATAAATCTGGAGATTCTCCTCCTCCTCTCGTCTTACAGACGAGGCGATCTTCATAAATCAAATCCATAATGGAAAGGAGAAAAGTGCGTAAGAGCAGACCCTAAGTAGCGACTCGACTTCGCGCTCCGCTGCTAATACAATCCCGGTAGCCATTTTTATTTAAGCGCATTTCAAACATCACTTCGAGTGATCATTCCAGCTACAATTACTACTTTTTGTTTAAGCTGCTACACATTACACCCATACCTCGCTTTACGGCCGGGATATGTTCCTGAAAAGTCAGCCGCAAAGCAAAATGCCGTATATCGAAAATGTTAGGCCGTAAATCAAAATTTAGCCATAATGGGACAAGTCCGTTATGGCGAAATGCCGTATAAAGAGCGGCCGTAAAGCGAGGTATGACTGTACCAGGTGGTATGCTGTTCGACGGTTTTTACCTTCGACAGACCCGGATCACGCAAATAGACAGACACCGTATTTAGGTAGTTTAGGCCTTTATTGTTGTTCTCTAGGCTTCCAGGTTAGATGCCAGCAACAAAACCTAACACTAAACTCGTATGAATAACCGGGTGTTAGGCTGTTCGACGGTTTTTCCGTTCGACGGACCCGGATCACGCAAATAGACAAAGACACTGTACACTCAACCCTCGTTATACGGCTGCTCTTTATACGGCATTTCGCTATAACGGCCTTAGAAAAGTATGGCACTTTTCGATTCACGGCCCACAATGTTTCATAGATACAGCCAAAAATCGAGGAATTGCCCCCGATTCGTTATACAGCATTTTGCTTTGCAGCCAACTTTTCCGGAACCTATCTAGGCCGTAAAGCAAGGGTTGAGTGTATTTATGTAGTTTAGGCCTTTATTGTTGTTCTCTAGGTTCCCGGCACCAAAATCCAACCCCAAACTCATACGGGGCAGCAAATCCACCCAAAACAACTTCACTTTCTGCACTTCTAAACCTAACAACCTCTCTAGCTATCCCTCCGTAACCAACCAAAAAATCGATAAAAATTCAAATGCCCATTTTACGAGCACACACCAGAGACATCTCCGTAAAAACTTAAGAGCAAACCAATTACCCCATTCCTTTTAAAACCACTTCCAACCACTCAAAAACTAAAAACCAACATTTCATTCATTTTATTTATTTACCATGATTTTTTTCTCTCTCTACTCGCTCCACACAAACCGCCATTATTAAACGTCGACTAGCATTCAGCCAGCTCCGCGAGTCTCCATTTCTCTCACTCTATTGTGTTCAATTTTCTCCCCTTCTCCTTCTCGCTGCCCTCAGCCCCACTTCATCATTCTTTTTAAAGAGAGGTTCATAAAGGCCCTGGCGTTGAGTCCATTTGCAGCGACTACGATTGGTCAATTAACAAAACGCAGCTAGCAGGAGGGTGACGGGCAAACGCGCACACCTCACTCTTAACTTGCACCGCCATACATCACACAACATGCCATGCGATTGGCCCAAAAGCTGCTCTTTCACCCTTCTCCCTTCCCCACCCCTCCAGTGTGTAAAAGAGCACCACCATACACCACACTCATGTTCAGAGTGAGTTGAAGAGAGTCGACTCAATGGATCCTAGCTTCATTACCCCACAAAAGGGACAGAAGACCCCATGGCCAGCAGTCAAGAGGCACCCATTCTGTTCCCCCTCCTTCGCCCGACGCACAATGCGCAGACGCCAACCCACGACAAACTGGCGCCCAACGCCAACAAAACTCACAATAATCCCCATCAAACATATCCTCAAAAACCCATCTTTCCAGGGAAAAAACCCTCAGCTGACCACATTCCTGTGCCCGACTTGCTGGACACAATTATTCATATTGATTGATAGATGTAGATAGATAAAAACTCTTTTGGTTGTTAACTACTGATATGTTAAGTCTTGTAGCTCAATTTCCAAGAGGTCAATAAGTTTTGTTGGGATGTACTCAAAGCTGCAAGGAATTAACCAGAACTTGACATATGGCGGGTTTGAATGGAGGAAAACAGCAGATGTCGTTACAGAAGCGTTCTTTTCAATTGGTGTTTAATAGATTTACAAGTCTAAAAAGGGTTCGATTTAATGCAATACGCTCATAGCTCTCTCTACGCCAGCAAGCTGTATCTTTCTAAATTCTTGTATTTATCACGTACCTATCTTTTTTTCTTCTGACTGCTTGTTTTTGACATTGGTAAGGTACACGTAAAAAACACCCAAAATGTTTTCGACCTTTTCGTATACTTTACCAATGTCAAAAACAAGGAGTCAGGAAGCTGTGTCTTGCTGAATCCTGCACCAGGCCCCTCTTTGTATGGCTTTTCGCTATAACGGCCTTGTGTAATTATGGCTAAATTTCGATTTATGGCCAAAATCAAGCTCAACTGCAATTTTAAACTGATCTTTCAAATGCAGCTAGTCATTTATTTGTGGACTACGCAAAGAGAGCACTACACTGTTGCATTTGCGCCGAAAACTGAGAAAAGCACAGAAAACTCAGCTGGAGGTAGATGGCAGATGTTCTTGTCATCAGAACAGTGGCTTGGATCACACAAGCAGTCACCCATCCAAGACTGACATGACCCAGCACTGTTTACTCGTGTTAAAACATAAGAACAAGTGGCCAATAATAAAATTACAATTCTCCCGATACTAAAAAAAAATCAAATTTTATACAAATTCCCATTCAATTCAATCAACACCAACCAGGAATCTCATGAACAATGGTTCATGAGATCCCAAACCTGATATTTAAATTGGCGGTATTACTGCGGGATGCCGATTCAAAGCCGTACCCTTTACCATGCGGCTCGAAATTGACCAAATTGTCATTAAAAGAATTTTCTACTTTGTCTGTTCACGAACAATTTCGATCCTCTTTACTCTTTCAACTGTACATACGTTCTGAATTATTTCAATAAAAACTACGATGATGTTTGTTCAACAATACCAACCTGTACATTCAACTTTCCCACACCCCACAGACATATTTGCTGAACGGGTGCACATGGCATTTTCAGTTTCAAAAAAAAAAAAATCGGAATCGTTTAAAAACGCATCGCCCTCCTCACCATCCCGCCGAATTTTCTTCTTCCTTTCCCCCTCCTCTTCTCCCCCCTATTTGAAAAGCCAAACAAAAATCCAGGGTTGCGGCTATTCATCATAGCTAGCGTTACGGAAAGCTAACTACGAAAAGACGTCATACTTTCACACTTAGCAGCAAGGAAAATAAGTCTCTGCTGCTGACACTCAAGACAGTGTTCTGTAGAAAATGGCGTAGAGAACTTACAGTCGACCGAGACACCCTAATAGAGCTACGGTTGGAGACACAAGGAAACATGAGCTGTCACAGCCACTTGGGAAGGCAACTAACTTGAACCAAACTCAACCACTGCTGCTTTACAAAGAAGAAAAAAAAAAGAGGAAAAGAAAAAAGAAAAGAAAAAGTTGCTGCACCGACAACACGCATGTCAAAGCCGCGCTCCATTGGCCACAAAGGGCACCTAAAAGCACCTTTAAAAAGCCCTTCTTACGGCTTCTTTTCAACCAAATGAGCAGTTAACTAAAGCTGTTACTTCTGGGAGAAATAAATAAAGTTGTTAACACATGGTGCCATTTACAAAGGGCATTAAAAGCACTGCCCTTTGGTGATCGGGCTAGGATGCAATGCGAGGATGGTAATTGCGGACGGGTGGAAACTCCCCGAAGGTTTTCATCTCAATTTTGCATTCTGTCAACAAAGGGCACACGTCGAAAAGAGTGAGGGCCTTTGCGTGTGGATTTACCGATATTGCCGATAGTGTCAGTGCCGGCACAGACGTCGTTTCTGGTAAACATGACTTCGATTATCGGGGACAATAAAATGGCTGTGCATCTATTGCCGATTTTACATGTACGAAGTTTTCCAGATACGTGAAAATCCGACTTTTGCTTTTCGGGAAAACTGATCATGTAAACAGACCAGTTTTCTGGTAAAGGTCTGCTAAATTCTACTTGTACGAGGTAGATTTTAAGTGTTTTGCGCATTGCAAAATGTTGATAATCAAAAGACATACTAAGGCATACCAGCTGATTTATAATAAAATAGAATTTCTTCCCACTGGCAATACAAACTACCAGTTCTATTAGTCATTTCCGGATCATTAATAAAAATTTGGTTGAGAATGAAGATACAAATGTCAGTTAATTAAAGAGTCGTAACCAACAAAAGTGGTCACTGTTGTCAGTTTCCCTATCAAAGGGCACCCAGTCAAAAATCTAAAATTACCATGACAAAATTAGGTTTTCAAGGGCACACTAAAGTCCAAATATACATTTATGTGTGCCCTTTAAATATGTCAAAATCCAAAAGCAAAAAAAAAAACTGAGTAAAGACCTCCCAACCCCTAAAAAAAGTGACCAAAACTTGCCATCACTCAAAAGACAAAATGACCACACCAAAAAAAAACCCTCCATCCTTAATCTCCACACAAACACCAACTTTTTGCCCTTTTCTTCCCTCCCATGATCCATAAATCGCCCACATTCCTCCATTGTCCACTTGTTTTCATCCATTGCACGGCTTTCGGTCACTAGGAAATCGTCCATTTAATGGACCATACCAGTAAAAACTCAGCAGGGACCCAACAAGTCCCTTTTGTGTCCAAAATCATTCTTATGCAACTTCCAAACAATCCTCGCATAAATTCCCAACAACATCGCAGCGCCTATGTAATCAGCCACAACTTGTGCTCCATTAACTCGGTAATGAACGGGTTAATTAGCGTTTGATAACAGCCCGTGTAAGAAGAACCTGATTTACAATCACGAAAAAATTAAAAATGCACGAAAAAAAAATATTTTTTTTTTCCAAATTTTCTTCGCGGCCCTTTCATGCCAGCACGTGACGACACGCAGCGTCAGCACGGCCCCTCGACTAATTTGAATTAGCACCAAACATTTTATTGGTTCCTCGTCTCACTTCCTCGTCTTACAATTAACTTTCTCCACCGCCACAAGGGGCCTCATTAAGACCGGAGCGTTTTAATTAAATCCGACTCGAGTTTTGGCAAACAGCAACAGCAAAAAGGAAAACTAAGGGACAAAGGCGGAGGGTGGGGGAAACAAAGCGCGCCATCTGTATGCAGTCGCAAACACCACGATGGGCCTTTAACTTGAAGATGGAGTCGTTCAATGTCCCACACATTGATTGGATGGCTCTAGAAAATGGCACCTGAGCGTCATTGCTACAAAACCGCATCATGATTATGGCTACAATGACAACTTGCAATGGATATTGCGCCATTTTGTTTCCCCGTTCACTACTAAAGCTGGATCGACATTTTTTTTTTTTTTTTTTTTTTTTTTGGGAAATGTGGGAAAATATATTTTTGGAAGTTTTTAAAAGTGTGTTTTAGGTTTTGTGTTTTAAAGGTCGTCGACTTAGAGTGTTTGACTTGGTGTTGGGTAGTTCACTCTCCGCCATTTTTGTTGTGGTTTTTGTCCGTGGAGTGACGTCAGATGATCGTTTGCGCATGCACGTTAATTTTATAGTTTGGTTAGCAACAAAATTCATTATTTGGTTAGCAAAAGTCAAAAAATTCAATATTTGGTTACCAAAAATCCAAACAATTCATTATTTGGTTACCAAAAATCCGAAAAATTATATAATTGGCTACCAAAAATCCAAAAATTCAATATTTCGTTACCAAAAATTCAAAAAATTGAATAATTGGCTACCAAAAATCCAAAAATTTCAATTTTTACCAAAAATAAAAAAAATTTCAATATTTGTTACCAAAAATTCAATATTTGGTTACCAAAATTGATTAATTTCAATATTTACCAAAAATATAAAAAAAATTCAATATTTGTTACCAAAAATCCAAAAACCCAATATTTGCTCACCAAAAATCCAAAAATTCAATATTTGGTCACCAAATATCCAAAAATTCAATATTTGCTCACCAAAAATCCAAAAATTCAATATTTTGTAACCAAAATTCCAAAATGTCTATATTTCATCACCAAAAATCCAAAAATTCAGTATTCTATCACCAAAAATCCAAAAATTCAATATTTCATCACCAAAAATCCAAAAATTCAATATTCGCTTACCAAAAACCCCCAAAACCAACCATTTCCTTCAAATTTTAATTTACCCATCCGTCATTATCCGGCTGATTAAAACGTTCTCCCACAAGAGCCTCTTTGATTTGCACATTACACTTGGCCTGCCCCGTATGGAGACCTAAACCCGCGCTGTTCAATAATAAAATGGCTTTGTCATTAGCATACTAAGTGAGGCATGAGGCTCGGATAGAAACATTAATGCCACCCTTGTTGCCCCCACTCCCAACTCTAGGGTGGTGATTAATTGACTAAAAATACAAGGAGACACGTGGGACATGTTTGCGAACTCAACTCTACAATACCACACACATACCCCCCGACAAAAAAAAAAAAATTAGCCTCAGCTTTATTACGTCCATCATCATCATCATCGAGTCAAGTCACAACTCTTTGCACCCATAAAACACCAAAATTGCAACATTGTTCACCGCACCAACAACCATCATTATTTGCGATGCATATCTGCGATTATTTCGCGAGTTTATCACCAGAGGAAAGCGGGTTGGGGGGTTGTGAATGAAAGGTGGTCTCTGTCACTCAAAGCGCTGACCAAATATTGGGCTGTGAGGATTTATGAATCATTTGCATAGGGATGAATTAAACGAGTGCACTCGAATAACCCTTTTACCCTACAGGGTGAAAAGCACTCAAAGAGGCCATGATGGCTATCTGCGCTAATCACAGGTTGACCACTACACCAACTCAACTTTATAATCACGATTCGTGAACACTAAATTCCACTCGCAGTTATTAGATGCATTCGAAAAATCTTTTTCATCAAAAGCGACAAAAGCGGAAAACCAACCGAGGGGCCCGGGGCACCACTATTTCGCGGGTCCCTCTCACCAAAAAAAAAAATAAAACAGTAAAATATTTTTTTTTAAATTGTGGGGCCCTGAGAGAGGGGCCCCGGGGCCTAAATTCATTTTTACCTACAAACTTATTAAGTTTTTGAAGGTCAATTGATTTATCATTGCATTTTCGAAGGGGCCCCTGGGCCCCAACTCATCGAAATTCATTTTTAACCTACAAAATCATTCCGTTTTTGAAAGTTTCAGGTTGGGCCTCGGGGCCCCAACTCATCTCAATTCATTTTTACCTACAAACTTATTAAGTTTTTGAAGGTTTCAGGTTGGGCCCCGGGCCCAACTCATCTCAATTAGCTTTTGCCTACAAAATCATTCCATTTTTGAAGGTTTCAGGTTGGGCCCCGGGGCCCAACTCATCTTAATTAATTTTTACCTACAAAATCATTCAGTTTTTGAAGGTTTCAGAGAGGCCCCGGGGTCCCAACTCATCTAGCTTCATTTTTACCTACAAAATCATTCAGTTTTTGAAGGTTTCAGCGGGCCCCGGGGCCCCAACTCATCTCAATTCATTTTTACCTACAAAATCAATCCGTTTTTGAAAGTTAATTGACGTTTTCGAAGGTTGGAGTTCCAAAATGACCGAAATGACGTCATTTCCCGTTTCGGTCAAGAGATTTTTGCTTGTTGTGTACATTGCCTTTAACGTGCAAACAACTTAGTATTAATTTTAATGAGAAAGGGAAGGGGGAAAAAAATTGTTGACTTTTCGAGATTGTTTACTTAAAACGACTCCATAATAAAACTCACAAACACTTCAAAGTAGAGCAAACATTGGTCATTGTGGTCGAAACTGACCCCGGCTTTAGAGCCGAACAAAAGGTGAACTGCTACACCCCCTCGTCCTTCTCTTTCATCTCTTTCTCCCTCTTCTACTAGCTCCAAATGACCACAACATTTTAAGCAGGCTACCGTGACCACTAGAGTGGCGCCCTCTGACAGTTAAAGAGAGAAATTATTTGCGCACAACCGGAAATAAACAATCATAAAAAAAAAACACCAACTACGAAGATGATTTAAAGCTAAGTGGGCAACTACGAAGAATGGTCAGTAAATCAATTACAAATACCATAAAAGCCCCAATTGTTAGTGCACCCGCGCACTATTTACACAAGAAGTTTATTCGATCATTTGTGCACTGCAACGTTCCATCAAATACAATGATAAAAAGAATTCCAAAAACTTATACAATTTTATACCGGCCTCAAGGTGAGATGGGGCCCGGGGCCCGTGTGAATAGAATTTTCCAAAAACTACACAATTTTATGCCGGGCCTCTAAATGCAGGGCTGGCTCAAACGTCTTTTTATTCGGGCCCCATGCCGGGGCCCCGCGCTTAAAGGGGCCCCACACTTTCAAATTTTCAAGTAAAAATTTTTGAAAATTATAAAAAATTTCTAAATTTTGGGGCCCCATGAAAAACTTCTTCCCAAGACCCCGCAAAACCTCCAACCGGCCCTGTCTAAATGAGATGGGCCCCGGGGCCCGGAGCTTGTGTGAATAAAATTTTCAAAAAACTACACAATTTTATGCCGAGCCTCTAAAATACACGGCTGGCTAAGACGTCCTTTTATTCGGGCCCCAGACCGCGGCCCAGCGCTTAGAGGAGCCCCCACACTTTGAAATTTTGGGGTCCTTCCAGTTTGAAATTTTGGAGCCCCCAACACTTTCAAATTTTCAAAGTAAAAATTTTTGAAATTTATGAAAACTTTCCAAATTTTCAAATTTTGAGGCCCCAGATCGAGGCCCCGCGCTTAGAGGGGCCCCCACACTTTCAAATTTCAAAGTAAAAATTTAGAAAATTCTGAAAAATTTCCTAACTTTCAAACCTTGGGGCCCCATTAATAACTTTTTTCCAAGGCCCCATAAAACCTTCAACCGGCCCTGTCTAAACGAGATGGGGCCCGGGGCCCGAGGCTCGCCATAAATCCCCAAAGTACATTTTTTTACACTTTCCATTACCGACTTCCAGTTTCCTCTTTCTAACTTAACAACTCCTTGACTTGGGCCCCCCTAGGACTGGGGGCCCGCGCCCCGCAATGCGCCTATCACGACAATAACTTAGCTACGAGAAGGGAAAACGAAACGACTTTTTGGATTGTGGGATTTGAAAAGGAGAAAAAAAGATGAAGGGGTGTGTGTAAAGGGGGATATGGAAGATGGAAAAGGAGGGGTGGAGGGGGTTGATGAATGGGCTGAAAAAGTGGTGAGCCAATGGACTCGAGGAGCAAACTATGAATAGGAGTAAAAGCCTCCTCTCAGCAAGGGATAAAGTGGATTAGAGGCCATTTTCAATTCCAGCTTATCACAGTCATGTGTGTAGAGGTCGCGTGTCATGCGGTGACGTAATCATAACGCCATTTCATTTCCCCAATCATTCACTAGTGTACTCACTCACCCCTTCTCTTTGCATGGGATTCCTTTTTTCAAGATGGCTTCCTTCAGGGCTGTCAAAACAATGTCGGGGTCGTTGGAAGATGTGCTTGATACGTTGTAGCATGCCTTTAATGAGAAAAAATATTTGGTTGTTATTATTGGAGATAGGATAAGATGGATGTGTAAATAGTCGGATTTGGCAATAAAAGTAGAAATGTGTAGAAATTGTACCATTGTGTATAAGCAGGCATAAACATTTTGAAATGTGTCATGAAATTTTGCAATATTTCATGAAATTTTGCAATATTTCATGAAATTTTGCAATATTTCATGAAATTTTGCAATATTTCATGAAATTTCATGAGATTTTGCAATTTTTCATGAAATTTCATGAGATTTTGCAATATTTCATGAAATTTTGCAATATTTCATGAAATTTTGCAATATTTCATGAAATTTTGCAATATTTCATGAAGTTTTGCAATATTTTATGAAATTTTGCAATATTTCATGAAGTTTTGCAATATTTTATGAAATTTTGCAATGTTATTATTTATTATTACCGCAAAATGCTCTCATTGAGCGCGGGTGTTCTATCAGAGTACTTCCGCTATTACTATATTCTCATTATTCATTTATTTATTTTTTAAATTATAAAATATTTCCTTGGACAGTGAATCCAAAAATGACATTTGTGCCTCTTTTTTTGTTGGAAGGGACTGCTGTGACATTTGATTTGTAAGAAATGGCCTTTATTATAGATTTTCCATTTAAAGTCAAATAGGGCCATTTACCATTCCCGTCTCCACCATCTACTTTATGCACGCTTTTCACTCAGAAAAAAAATAACGTGATGGGGCTGAATCCAAAGGATGAGGTTTGTTGTACGTAGTAGCCCCATTCCATCATCCACATAGAATGAAATGACCTTCAATAAAAAAAACCCGAACAACCAAAACATCAAGAAATTAATCCGTTTTTCTCGTTTTTCTCGACAAAACCAATAAATTACGTAATAATTAATGTTTGGTCGGCATCACGTGACATGTTGATTATTTTTGCATTGAAAAAAATTTATTTTTTTTGAGTTTTTTCTTCGTTTTAACGAGTCGGGAGTGGATTTCAATTACTCAGGTTTGTGATATTAATACATTTGGCAAAAGTATTTTTTCTGCATTTGACATTTCCAAACCTGACAAACATGGACAGCGGCGGAATGCCCCTCAATCAATCAAAATCTCTCATCTGTGACGTCACGCAGCTCGTGAAATATGGCTGCTCATTTTTTTTTCCTTTTTTTCCATCAAAGATTTATGACAATCTGCATATATTTAGACAGCCAATAATCCATACTGTTCGTGATAAGTTAATTATCTTGTGTGTGTGCACGAATTAAATCAATTTTGAATAAATGAAAAATTTAAAAAAAAAAAAAATGTCTGCGACTTTTAGACAAAACAGACAAAGATCTTGGCACGGGTGAGAAAAACGATGCGAGATTTGAAAAGTTTGAGACGAATAAAACGAGATAATAAAAAAAAAAAATGGTGGACGACTGCCAAGTGAATCCCAGCAGTTTCAAACAATATTTGAAAATTTTTTTATATTTTATTTTCAACTTTTTCTCACTTCGGAACAAAAACAGAAAAAAGTTTTTAAAAAAAAATAATTTTTTTAAAAAAAAATAGAAAAATTAAAGCCAGATGGTACAAAGATGGCGGCGGAAGCCAACCACGCCCTCGTCTCCCCCTCGAAGTCACCTGGTGGTCACTTTCGGAGCCACAGAGTCGGGGTTCGATATTCTTCCTATGTGATTAGTGTTGTGTTGTGTTGGTTGGGCTAATAACAATTCCCACGCAACCGAGTGACAAAAAATAGTCAAAGGGTTAAAGGGCGGGTCAAAATGGGCCAAAATGTCATTTTGTCAGTTTTTTTTTTTTTTTTGGCGGGAAATTTTTTTTTTTCTTTTTCTTTTGAGAAATTGTGGAAAATCGAAATTTTTAACGTTTTTGTTGTGTTTTGTTGTGGTTTTTGTGGGTTTTGTGTGATTGGGGGAAGTGGGGAGAAAGGTAGTTGAAATTATACTCACGAAATGAGTAAAGTATCGGTTTGGATGTAGTGGAAGAGGATTAATCACAGAGTACGGTTGTGTACTTTTCGTTGGAAAAATGAGCTGAAATTCAGCGTGGCATTTCAAACATGCCCGAGGAGAGTTGAAATTGCGGCTATTTTTCACTCAACTAAACAAATAACGACGATTCGAGACAAACAGGTGGGTTATTAAAAATTCACTTATGGCTGTACTTTGTTTTCTGCCCATTCACAAAAAGCGATTTTTCAATCAATTGTGCAGAAATGGGGTAGGTAGTAAACGTGGAAGATAAATTGGTGATTTCCTGTGTCTGTGGTTTTTTGTGTTTTTGCAATTTTTCGCAGTGTTTTTTTTTTTTTTTTAAATTGGTCACTCTGGGCCAGGATCCTTGAGCAGGAAGTGTCAAAAAAACGAATTGCCGTGGAAAGTCAAGATTGAGAAATAAATTTTTCTGGGGAATAAAAAATATTTTGGTTTTAAATTTGAGTTTTTGAGTTGAGAATTGAAAAATTTCCATTTTTTTTTTGAATTTTTTGAATTGGAAATTGAGAAATTTCCATTTTTTTGAACTTTTTGAGGTGAAAATTGAGAGATTTTGATTTTTTTGATTTTTTTTTTAGTTGGAAATTGAGTAATTTTTATTTTCATCACTTTCTTTTAACTTTTTGAGGTTATAATTGAGAAATTTTGCTTTTTAAAAAAAACTTTTCAAGTTCAAAATTGAGAATTTTTGATTTTTGAACTTTTTGAGTTCAAAATTGAGAGTTTGATTTTTTTTTAGTTCAAAATTGAGAGTTTGATTTTTTTTTTTAGTTCAAAATTGAGAAATTTGGATTTTTTTTAGTTCAAAATTGAAAAATTTTCGTTTATGAACGTTGGTAGTTTAAAACTGAGAAATTTTCATTTTTGAACGTTGTGAGTTTAAAATTGAGAATTTTTGATTTTTGAACTTTTTTAGTTCAAAATTGAGAGTATTTGAATTTTTTCAGTTCAAAATTGGGCAATTTTTATTATTCGAGTTCAAAATTGAAAAATTTTCACTTTTTTTTTAACCTTTCGGGTTCAAAATTGAAAAAATAAAAACACACAAAAAAAAAAAACAACTATATTAAAAATTAAAAAATCCACAAATTCCTAATTCACAATTTCTCCAAAAAAAAAAAAATTTCCCCGAATTAACCCACAATAATTACGCACTTGTGCCATTCGCATCGCCATAAACCGGGAAACGAAAACCCAGACAACCACTTCCCGTTCCAAACAATCCCCACCAACAACACACCGACAATGAAAACAAACCACGTGCCAATCGCACCAAACAGCACAAACCAAAACGGAATCCCAAACACAATGCAGGGTGTGGTCAAAGATGAGTAGAAATTAGGCAATCTCTTTTTACAACCAATTCGCACAACCACTATTTCCTTCCTCAAATCCATCATCTTATCAGATCGAATGACACGAGCCCAGAAAACAACTGTCAACTCAGCATTGTCCATCAAAAAACACCAGACAAAAAAAAAATCCAACACTCAAATTACTTTTTTTTAATAATAAAAAAAAGGAAGTTGAAGTTGCAACGACCTCGCAGGTCAATCGTGCCAATGTTAATATTACCAAATCTATCAAATATCGTCGTTTCTGTCATGGGTGGGCCCACCAACCCATTAAATAGTCATTAAGGGCATTAAAAACCGCACTAGAGGCACTTAAACCGGAAGTCAAACCCCCCCACCCACCCCCCGACTCCATCCAATCACACACTTTTCAATTTGCTGATGAATTTTTATTAATTTCAAACAAATTGACCTTTCGAAAATGAAAATGGTCGCCGTTTTGAATGATTGCATTTAATAATAATAATAATACAGTCGAAACTCGATATAACGAATCGCAATGGACCTGAGAGTTCGTTATATCGAAGTAAATCATTTACAAAAATTCGTTATAACAAAAATTCGTTATAACGAGTTTCGACTGTATTTCAAAGTTTGTGTTCTTTGGTGTTTTTATGACGATTGGAAGTTTGAGCCCTCGATCTAACTTTCGTGGCAACCATTTTGAATTTGGTTGTAAAAACCAAAACCCGATATAAAGCACTTCGATAACCGCTCCAGTCGTGGGGTGTTCTTAGTGCTGGGCTCCCACTTGACTGAAAATAGGGCAGAAAGTCAAGTTTTCTGCCAAGTTTTGTTTCCGCTATGACGTCATTTCCCCTTCTTTTGGGAGAGAATAGCAAGCAGAAAAAATAGACTCTATTCCTATTTTTTGTGCCGCAAAAAATACCATTGACCAATCACATAACTTTCTGCCCACTGACGTAATCTTGACCCCTAGTGAATTTCGAAAATTTCTCATGCAAAAATGGCGCCCGATCTAAACTTGACAAGCAATTGCGGATTGAAATGGTGCACGCAGTTCCGGATTAACCCATGTAGAGGCCCCTTAGGCCGTCAAAATCTCGAAACCCCCTTTGCACTTTGCACATTATATCCTAATACGTTTTGAACAACAAAATCTTGATAAACCAATTTTATTAAACAAAACAAACATTTTGATATTTTCAAAAATTATTCTACGATTGCGACGCTGGCACTGTTGCATCAGAACCGGCAAACTTCTCCTTCAAAATCAAATTCAATATTATTTTGATCCCTTGTCGCGGGGCCCATAGGCCGGTGCCTACTGGGCCTAATGGGTAATCCGACACTGGGTGAGAATAATCGGTATACAGACACAGCTAGAGTTGGGTATTTCCTGAGAAAATCACAATCTCGAGATTCGGAATTTCCACGAAATAATGAAAATTTGAATTCTCGAGATTAGGGATTTCCACGAAATGATGAAAATTTGAATTCTCGCGATTCGGGATTTCCCGAAATGTTAAAAATTTCAATTCTCGAGATTCGGGATTTCCCGAAATGTTAAAAATTTCAATTCTCGCAACACAAAAGATTGATTTTCAGCTCCGAAACTTTTCCGCCGCAGAAACTTTTCAGTCGAAGTGGGAACCCGGCGTCGGGGGAAGGTGGTGGCATGTTTAACTGATGGCACAAAGCCAGAAGCTATTGACTATTGGAAAAGAAGACAAGTTAATGGCCTAAGTTGATTACACTGGCAAAAGACCTCCTCAAATGACACGAAAGCACAAGTGAGTTTGCACTCAAAATTTGCATCTCTGAGTGGAGCGAGCCAAAGTTCAGATAACACAGCGATAAAAACACAACAATCAAAACGCCCATGTTAACCTATGGAATTTAGGGTTATATTTTTTTTAATTTAAAAATCTAAGTGTCTATTCGCGCACCTGGGAGAGAGAGAGAAAAAAAATTAATCAAAACAGTTCGAGTCATTAATTGATGAAAGCAAATTAATGCAACCCCCGTCACTCCCGCTCAACTGCGCGGTCGCCTCTGGGCCGTGCAAGCCACTGCATGATGAATTACTCTCCGTGGGAGGGTTGCTCGCTTTAAGCCTAATTTCCTGTAATGACGGCCATGCAAGATGCCGGGGAAAAAGGTAACCCGTAACACAAAAAAAAAATAATGACAGAAATAAAAAAAAAGTGCAAAATTACTTTTGCCGTGTAATCTAAGAAGTTGAAACAACAAACCGATTGAAAAGTTGATGAGATTTCTTTGTGGTTGGTATTATGGTCAAGAAATTGACCATTCATGGAATGTTTTTGATTATGTCATTTGCTTTCCGGTGTTTAAAATTGTTGTCTTAGCGTGGCTAGGAGAAGTGGGGGTAAATGCAGAGGGTCAATGTCCCGGGCACGCTGATTAGGGGCCCCCTGGTGCAAATTCAAATAAATATCAAATAAAAATGCATTTTTTTTACATTTAAAACGCAGTTTTTTACCTTTATAATGCATTGTTTTGCATGGAAATGAAATTTGGAGCATGAAACGAATTTCTTTCACACGAAAAACACATTTTTCCACATGCAAATGCCCTGGGTATATGCGCGAAAATTTCGAGAAAATTTTAAGAAAATTATGAGAAAAATTTGAGAAATGTTTGAGAAATTTTTGAGAAATTTTTGAGAAAATTTTGGGGAATTTTTTAGAATTTTTTGAGAAAATTTGAGAAAAATTTGAGAAAAATTTGAGAAAAATTTGAGAAAAATTTGAGAAAAATTTGAGAAAAATTTGAGAAAAATTTTGAGAAATTTATCATCATATTTGCACAGCAATCTAACAAAAATCCAACAAATTTCAATATTAAAACAAATAAAAAGGCGCATATTTTTAATTTTCATCTGCTCGTGGCAACCCACCACTCAAACTAACCACATCAAACAAACACCAAATTTAAATTCGCAACATCCAGCCCCAAACAAGCAGTTACACAAAAATGTTGCTCACTCAAAACGCTCTCAAAATCCACAAAATCTAATCACAAATATTTCTCCCCTGCAAACACATAATTTGATGGATTTCAACACAGATAAACTCCCCAACTATTCAAAACCTCCACAGCACCACGCCCTCCAAGGTGTTCCAAAACGAGCTCTAGTGGCAAGGTGTTAAAAAAAAAAAAAATAAAAAAAAAACAACACAAACTCCAGATGCGGCACAGATAAAACCGAAACGGGCTTTACAATCGTCTTATCCGTCCTATCGTTTTCTATCAACAAAACAATTAATCTTTGCAACTAAACCGGATCGGATCGTTGTTACACAAGACTTTACAAAAATTGAGAAAAAATATTTCAAACCCACCCCACCAGGCCCACATCCGGTTGAAAATTTGCATTTTTTAAAAAGATTTTTAGAATTTTTTTTTAAAAACTTGAATTTTTCTCAATTTATTTATGCGAGACGTAAATTATTGCATATTTCGTTTCGACACCTCGATGGAAAGTTTTCGGTGTTTGTGTGTGTTTTTTTCTTCTTTTTCCTCGTATTTTAGCGCTCATAAATTTATCCAATTTTGCACTTAATACTCGGGACGATTTAGGGGATAAGTCTCACCAATAAAAATAAAATTAAGACGGAAGTGCCGCGAGGATTCTGCTTTTTTTCGAGACGAGTTTTGGGTTTTGAGTTATTTTCAAGTGAAAAGCTCGTGTTCGATTTGCATTTTGCGACGTTAGGGGGTTTCACGCAACTGATTATATAATCAATTTTTTAGATTAAGTTATTTTTCGAATAATAAGTCGTTCAAACTGCGCATGTGCGAAGGTTATGGGCCAAGAAAAAATAATTTTCTCCACATTGGTTTAGATTTAAAAAGTAATTGCAAATGGCGCCTGATTTGCCGATCTACCACATCAAGAGATTCGTTATAGTAAAATTCGTTATATCGAAATTTTTCAACATGGTGTGTTCTACGACCGACCAACCAAGTCATTTTTAAAAATTCGTTATAACAAAAATTCGTTATATCGAAAACCGACTTTATAACTCAAACCAAAAAGAATAAAAAACTTGTCCATTATAATGAATAATTCGTAATAGTAAAATTCGTTATATCGAAATTTGTCAACATCGTGTATTGTTCCATGACCAACCACCCAAGTCATTTTCACAAATTCGTTACAACAAAAATTCGTTATATCAAAATTTTTCAACCAAGTCATTTTTAAAAATTCGTTATAACAAAAATTCGTTATATCGAAATTCCTCAACAAAGTCATTTTTAAAAATTCGTTATAACAAAAATTCGTTATATCGAAATTCCTCAACCAAGTCATTTTTAAAAATTCGTTATAACAAAAACTCGCTATACCGCAATTCGACTGTCAAACACAAACAAAATTACAACCTGTTGCCTAAAATCTAAATTACAATGAATTCAAAACCAAAAATCCAACTTAGTTCGAATTCCACCATTCAGCAGAAAACAAGCCAATTTGAAGCCGCTACAGTCACAACAAATCCCCAAGTGCGTGCAGAACCGTCGAAAAACATCACCAACTACATATTATAAATTTGTAAAACAGCATACTTCATTTCATGCATTTTAATGCACGCTGTATATAAAATAAAGTAACTCGCATTTTTATGAGATCTTTTCCCCTAAGACTTCGCTAGCTTTCTTCTCCTTCCTACCAAATCATCGAATTTTATGCCCTCCATAAACTAACTTTAAATTCTCCCTCATGTCCAACCCGGGATATTTCCGCCCTCTTTACTGCGCATGCATCAGCTTCACCATTCCGAATAGCCCCTAGCTAAGCATTTTTCCGAACGCTTCTCAACACAACTGAGAACAATCATAAGCTCAGAGAGCTCACTCGCATATATTTCACCTCCGTAGGTCGATCTCGCTGTGGACCCGCGCTTGGCTTTGCTGCATCGCCTATTTGCCGCTGCTGCTGCTGCCCCTTAATTTCTAATTAAACTGCAAAACAAACTCGGCCCAACTTTCCTATTTAAACCCAATTAATTCGGACTACACATGAGGCTAATCATGCAAGACGGTCGTTCCACGAACCAACAAATTCAAACTCTTTTAGTTAGTGGCCCAGAACATATGATCTAAATGCGAAACAGGGCTGGAAATGTGTGAAAAACGTGCAAAATGTCAACTAAACTGTTAAATACGTCGTTAATTGGCGATTAGAGCAGTGCGGTAGATTTTTCTCAGTATGATGCAAGTCTTCGAAATGCCACCACTTAAATGTACGAACATACGAATACTATTTTTATTATGAAAATATAAACTACGAAAATCTACTAGTTTTGTATTTTGATTTCGCTGCTTATGCCGCCCCCTTACGGTGCCGCCTGATGATAAATGATAAATTTTATAAACTTTTTCGGCTTTTTTCCTTCGTTTTTTTTGGAATTTTGTCATAAAAATCGCGAAATTGCCGACAAATTTCACTGGAATACCGGAAATGTGACAGTTACTCTATGATTTTAGCTATAAAATTACAGTAAAAACTGTTAATTTTTTTTTTTTAAACCAAAAAAAAAAATTTTTTTAGGGTTAGCTATATAGTCAGTCATAAAACGAAGCCTAGATTTAAAATTGCAAACTAATGTTGTTTCATTTCTCCCGAGAATTCCAGCGCAACCCACCTGGGTGTAGATTCATGCAAATGAAGACCAAGGGAAAGTGAAGATGAGTATCAGCGCTAAAGCCCTCAGATGGGTGGTTGCAATATTCTTCACTTTGATGGATTGCAACTAGTTTGGGCGAAATAGCATCGAGCATAATAAATCACCACTGTTTGTTTTACCATTTAATTAATGACTATTTACAAATATTTTTACAAAATGTCTATTTCAATCAAATTACACCTCCCATCCAAACCCCATAGGAATAACATGGAGAATTCTTGTACATCAATTTAAATTTTAAATTTTTATTGTTTAATTTCACCCATACATTATACGCAGAAAACTGGTTCCAAAAGGATTAATTAGCACTAGAAACTTTGTTTTTTTTTTACTGAGTGGCCTGCAGGGGTACACGTCGAGAGGGAAAGACCCCCTAGGATGCTCAGCCTCAGTATGAATTCTCCCAACGGTGCTAATGTAATTTTTCTAAATTCATTTTTTAAATGTCAAACATTTTTCATGATTTTTCCAACTTCGATAATTCCTCTATTGACAGAACCTAGCCAAACTAGCAACTATGCCTTTTGCAGCATTTCTCAATCGATAGCAGAAGACCTAAGCTGGCAAATCTCGGAACGCTGGTTATTCCGTTAATGATTAGCCCTAACCACGTTATTTATTCTCATTCCGTTGTTTACCAAAGTAAGTAAGCCAACTCATTCCAATGGATGACGATCTGTTATTTGCAATAGCAAATAAACAGCATTTGTTATATAGTTCCCTAGTTATGTCATTATTGTATTCGTGATAAGTTGATATATCGTTTTGTGACGATACAGAAAAGTCAATTTAGATATTTATTTTAGTGTTCTTGATTAATTTAGACATTTCTTTCAGTGTTCTTGATCAATTTAGACATTTCTTTTAGTGTTCTTGATCAATTTAGACATTTATTTTAGTCATTTTGTTGAATTTAGACATTTATTTTAGTCATTTTGATGAATTAAGATATTGAATTTAGTCATTTTGATGAATTAAGATATTGAATTTAGTCATTTTGGTCAATTTAGATATTGAATTTAGTCGTTTTGGTCAATTTAGGCAGGGCCGCACCAAGGTAAGGTGGCGCCTGTGTGTCAAAAAAAAATGCCGCCCCC
>JAQIXU010000510.1:0-31558 GCA_034701245.1 Strigamia transsilvanica | reverse complement strand
TGTTAAAATTCGTCAAAATTGATCAGGAATTTGTTAAAATTCGTCAAAATTGATCAGGAATTTGTTAAAATTCGTCAAAATTGATCAGGAATTTGTTAAAATTCGTCAGAATTGATCAGGAATTTGTTAAAATTCGTCAAGATTGATCAAAAACTTGTTAGTTTGTCAAGATTGATCGAAAATTTCTCAAAACTAATCGAAAATTTCTCAAAACTAATCGAAAATTTCTCAAAACTAATCGAAAATTTCTCAAAACTAATCGAAAATTTCTCAAAACTAATCGTACCACTGCATTCGAAACTTGTAACATTTCCTCAAACAAAGAATCCTCTTGTTTGTGTCTTCCACTCGTGTCTACAATTACAATTTCAAACCCCTCGCTTTTAAACCTCTCCACACCTTCCTGCGCAATAACAACTGGATCCACTTCCGTATAGCTGCAAAAAAACACATCACATCAACTAACACACCAACCAAAAAAAAAAACAAAAAAAAAAAAACAATTTTCCACCTTCCATAAAACGGAATTCTCGCTTTAGTTGCGTTTTGTTTCAACTGATCATAGGCACCAGCTCGGAATGTATCGGCACAAACTAAACACGCTTTCCAACCTTTCTTCATGTAATGATAAGCCAACTAAACCAAACAAAAACAAACAATTCATTTAAAACATCAAAAAATCAAAATCAAATAAATACTTTAGTACAAGTTGTCGTTTTCCCACTTCCTTGAAGACCCACAAACATGATTATATTGGGTCTACCTTTGACAGGCTGCCATGCCTTTACTCCAGGGTCGACCAGCTGTCGATATAGAACCAAAAAATTAACAATTTGTCCTTCAAAAATTTTTTTGTTGTTGAAATTTCACCTTGGTCAATTCTTTGAAAACGGCCGACTGAATCATGCGTCTTTTATTTAGACCAGCGGCCATCTCGTCGAAGTCTATCACCGACCTGAAACAAAATATTTTGTAATTAAATTATTTTTATTTTATTTTCTTGTTTTGGTCGACATTTTGATTTACCTCACATTTTCCCTTAGTTTTTTTACTAGTCTTATATTTACATCGGCTTCTAGTAGCGCTGCACATATCTCTTTAAGCATGCCATTGAGGACCTGAAACGAAGAAAAAGTCGTTGAAACGAGTAAAACGAGTAAAACGGTTGGAAAACGGTGTGATTTGTGTCAGTAGTTTGTGGTAGATAAAAATGAGAGTTGGAAATTGAAATTTATTAAACTTACTTCTTCATTGATGATGGTAGCATGACTGAGAGATCTCAATGCGTTCGTGATCTTCCGTCCTAAATCGGCTAAAACCATTTTTAAATATTTATCTCGTCAGTATTTTAGAAATTAACTAAATTTTCTTAATTCAGCTGCGTAAACCATCTGCTAGGGTATTTCATGGCGACGTGTAACAGAGCAGCGCCAACGTGTGGCGAATTTAATAAGCGACAGGTAAATATTGATAAGAGCGTTGTAAGCCGAGATAACTGACGAAATAATTAAAAATTATTTAAAAGTTATTAAAAATAAAGAAGAAACATTAATCTATGATTGATGGAATAATATTTTTTTTGCGATTAGTGAAATAAACATTTATATCTTTATTTTTTTTTAATAATAAATAAAATTAAATATAATAACAATAATAAATAATAATAATAATAAGAATAATAATAATAATAACGATAACAATAAATCGACAGGAAGAGGTCAAATAAATCACTGAATTGTTTATTCCGTACATTTCCGATGTTTATTTAAAAATAAAATACAAAGAAAAATAAATGGTGCTCTACATTAATTTTCAATAGACTATTATATTGTTTCTTTTATTAGTACGTTTCCTGGTCTAAAAAAAGCACATGTACGCACGTATACAAAAAAAATTGCCTAAGAAGCGTACACATGCATTACGTTACGTAATCATTTCTTTTCCACCTACAATCTAAAAATAGTTTTAAACATGCAACATAATGGCCCAACAACTGGAATGAAATTACATTAAATTTGTTTTTCACAACTAACACATTTGAATAACAAGGGCGTACGAATTCAACGATCGCTTTCTTGTGACGTGCGAAATTTTGAATCATTCCTAATGATTCATTTCTCAAAACCAAAATAAAAAGAAATATAAAAAAACATTCATTTTATTACACGCAGTAACTTTATTTCCTTTTCACCACCTGCCTTAAATCGATTCGCGACTTCAGTTACCATAAACTCGTCCAGTCAAACGCATTAACGCCAAATTTGATTTCAATCCCATGAATAATTAAGTAGCGAGCTAATCAAAATATTACATCTCACCAAACAGACAGAAACCAACCAAAACTAATATCAATGAAAACATTTCAAAACAAAACCTCGAAAAATTGTCTTCACCGCATAACATGAACTCAATTCCTAATTCACTTCAAGGAAACTCGTGACGTCCAACTGAAACCCAATATTATATTTAGTAACATTACTAACAACTAATGACGAATGGTTATCAATCCTTCAACTTTAACAGATACAGAGACACATTAAATATTGATTTTCCATTGGCCCTGTCCTTGAACCGAAAAAGAAAAAAAAGAAAAAGAAAAAAAAAAAAAAAAACTCAATCGTGTTTTATTATCTCCCGACAACAAAAGCGAAACTTGAAAGAGGAAAACATTTCCCAAAATGAGTCCATCTAACTAAAAATGCACGTGGCGTGACGACTCATCATACTGGGAAGTAATTACGAGTACAATGACTCGAATACGGATAGTTTTTAGGAGAAATAATGACTAGAAATGCGAGATCTGGCTCGTCGCCATCCTCGTCGAATGGATCGACCCAAAACCACACGCCAATGTTGCTTATGAGTTTCACCCTACTAGTGCAGTTTGACGTCACTTGCACGTCAATAGAGGCACGTCATCGTTCGATCCGTTGGTCATATAAAAGAGTTTAATATTATTTCGCTGCCAGATGCTCGATGATGATCCATTGAGCGAGTTTGAAGCCAAGTGCCAATCGAGTAACGCCACGAATGTGCAATGCCCTGCGGCGTTCTTCTGACCTCTCAGTCTCACCTGATGACATTCGCCCAACCGTGGAGTCCGGACAGCAATTCTTCGAGCAGAATTATGGGAGAACGAGCGAACGTGGAAAGTCGATATTCGACAGCGGACCAAGTCGTTCTGCAGTGCCACGCGCAAATGGGCACTGCGAGCGCGAAGAACGACGAGCAGCAAATGTCGCAGCAGTTCAGTGGAATCTCACTCAATGACATTCTTATGGCACCACTCATCACCCTGACCGACGTCGACGGTCCACCGAGGATGGAAAGACAACTCGCGAGTGCGAATAACAACGAGAGTGGGGAGACTAACATTAAGGGCTTCCTTGATGTACCAAAGACTCGAGTGAATGATGAGGCGAGGAGACCTCCCATGTAGTCTGCGTTGTGTCCAGTATCTCTATGTATCTCCGTGTATACATTTCATTAATTATACCATTTGGAATTTCTCGATTTTTCATTCGATTGGAATGGAATTCCAAGATGTACATGCTCAAATCACCTCATCGGTTAAAAATAATATGTTAATTAAATTGGTTATAATGTTATAATGTTAAAAAATAATATTGTTTGTAAGATATTTCTTGTACATTTTTAGCTATCGATTGTTTATTTGCCTTGAATTTGGATTTGGATTTGTACGTATCTGTTAATTAATATTCTTGTATATGCAATAAATTGTTTTGAGGTTTTTTTTTTTTTTTTTTGAAATTATTTTTTGACGTCATGATATTCAATTAAATGTTCACGCCACTTGAGTCTTGAGCAAATCCAAGGTTACAGCTGGACAGAGTGACCAGCTTTTGGAAATAAAAAAACCGAGACAGCCATTAGCGTTATAAAATTGGCCATAATGCAGCGAATAGCGGAACCGGAAACAATCTCTCCGTGCAGTTCCTTCGAATGTTCGGAACCAGAACTACCAACGTATTTCGGTTGAAGCGTGAACCAGTACTCTTTGGTGCGAGAATTTTAACTCCCGGTCATAATTTCCTATCTCGGGATTGACTTTCTCTGTTGAAAACATTAATATAAAGTAAAAACCAAATTATTTTTTTTAATTTATTATAAAATTAAGTTTTTCTTATTTAATTTATTAGTAACATGTGTATATTATTATTAGTAATTCATATATTATACAGTTTGAAAATTAACAAATGTTGATTAAACGTTGATTACGTTTTCTGTTGTTGCTCAAAGTGGCATCTGAGGAAACAGAGCTCGTTCAGAACTTTGTCACTCAAAGAACTTCGTAATTTATTACAAAATAATCCTGCAGAAGAAAAGGCTCTTTCCCACTCGATGTTGGTTGGCTTTATTGTTTTTAAATATCTATATGCTCTCTTCAAATAATCGCCACGTGATCCTCCATTTTCAAATAGAGCCATTTCTTTTTGAAGTTTTGAAACCAAGAGTTTGCATCGATGTGGTATTAGTTTTGAACATGCCATGTCACCATACAATTCCACAAAGTAAATCCGAGAATTTCTGTACCACAATCCCGAAATACCGGGATTGCAAAAAAAACTCGGAATCTCGCGATTTCGGGATCCCCGGAACCTGGGATTGGAAGCCCTACTCCATCTTGTCCTAAACAATCAAGAAGTCGTTGACTTTTCAGAGAAAATTTGTATACGGGTATAATTTTGGCACAAATTAAACCAGTTAGACTACTCTCATTATGAGCAATTGATCGATTTTTAAAATGCGGGACATCTTTGGACCCGAGGACACTGGGACAAAGCATTCAAAACCGGGACACCTGGTCACCCTGCATCTGGAGAATGGACCAAACTGTATTACTTGGTTTCAAATATTTGCAGCAAGCAGTTTATTCTGCAAACACTGATTCTTTTGCATTCTCCTTGATAAATATCGGTGTTTTTATAATTTATGGTGAATATTTTATTTATGAGATTACGAATATAAAACTAGCATTTTTCATTGATTTCTTGACGGTCACTAAGAATTTTTGTTATTTTATTACACTAAACTTTGTGATTGTTTGTAAAAGCAGTAAACAAGCAGATTATAATCTGTGGTAAACACGTGTCTACGTGATAAATTGCTCCCATCAATTTGCGTCAATAGATATTTTTAGTTTTGAAAAGTAAACAAATGATAAAAAATAGTTGAACATTTTTTATTTATTTTCTACAGTTTTTAAATTTTTCAGTTATTTATACAGCAACGAGCAAACAAATAACATTCCAATTTTTCATTGAGAAATTTACAAAACTTTTTTTAAAAAACGCGCCTTTTATTCTTTGTAAACAAATCACGACACCGTGCGAGTGAGGTGTGAACTAAATTTAGTTTTACGCATGGAAGAGACATCGCTCTTCCAATCTATCTTGGGCAACTCAAGTCAAGATGAACGACGGTAGTGAGTCTGTTTAGTTATTTCAATCGAATCATCCGCCTTGACTTATTGCACAGAAGCATGGGAAGCAATGCGATAACTCGTTCACCCACCCATAAATAAAAACAAAAAAAAACACGAAATAAATATTTCACCTCTGAACTAAACAATTTAAAAAAAACCAAACAACGCCATCTGTTACGAGTGATCGGAAACAATCGCTGCGTAAATCCACAATTAAAGCAATAAAAACCCAAATAAAACGTATTAAAAACACAATCATCTCGATTCATCTACTTTACAATTAAAACCGTTGAAGCAACGAGTTTCAGAAATTTGTTACAATTTTACAAGCTATTACTTGGTTTTAGGAATTTATAACACAAAACAACAAAAAATGCACCAAAAATAAAATGGCGGCGATGAACGATTTACGGCGTAACCAAATCGTAAATCGTTCATCGGCGCCATTTTATTACGTCGTGGAAGACCATTACGTAATAATTCCACCAATTATAATTCCACATCTTGTTCAGTCTGACGTCGCAACACTTCCTCTATTTGGTCAATTCTTCTGTTTGTACCGTCCAATTTCACCTAGCGATGTCGAAAAAACGATCAATTTTGTTTCATTAGGCAAAAGTTAATTCTTCATTACCTTAAGCAGCGATAATTCACGGAATACGTTGAAAGCGTGCGAGATGGCGACATCTCGTTCCCTGGTGGTGTTCTCGAGTTTGGTATCCAGTTCTATGTTTTTACTTTTCACTTGTGCTAATTCGCCGCGATATTCTTCTATTAATTTGTCTTTTTTCACGATTTTTGCGATATATTCCTGATAATGGGCCAATAAACTGGGGCATTCTATCTCCTCTTCGGCTGTCAAATTTGTACTTTCCTTCATCAAATTTGAAACATCCTCCAAACAACTTCCGTAATCCCATGCAGCTCGCTCTTTCTTGGGTGCAGCTTGTAATAAAAATTTATTTTGTTTATTTGTTTATTTTTTGTGCGAATGATTTGTCGATACCTGCTATTTGCAAAATTCTATTCCGTTCTGTGTGTAGATTTTCGGCTGATATACTTCTTCTCAAATTCGATTTTGGCAGGAAGCAATTCTCGTGGGATCTAATTTTCACAGCCTGACATTTTAAACAACAATAATAAAATAAATAAAAATACAAACTAAAATCTTTAAAACTGCTTACAGGATTCTCTTGTTTTATTGCAGGAACGGGCATGGAAATTTGCTCTTTCTTGGGTGTAGCTGGTAATAAAAATAAACTAATGAAACTAATAAACTAATATTTCTTGTTTCAGCATTTGAAGAAAGTGCGCGAAGAGATTGTTTCCGGTTTTGCCATTCCGGTGCATTAGGGCTAGTTTTTTGGACAATTTTGTATCGCTAGTGGGTGTCTCGGTATTTGCTTTTTTTATACGCTAATGATTTTTAGATACCTGGTGTTTGCTCTTTCTTGGGTGTAGCTGGTAATAAAAATAAAGTAATGAAACTAATAAACTAATATTTCTTGTTTCAGCATTTGAAGAAAGTGCGCGAAGAGATTGTTTCCGGTTTTGCCATTCCGGTGCATTAGGGCTAGTTTTTTGGACAATTTTGTATCGCTAGTGGGTGTCTCGGTATTTGCTTTTTTTATACGCTAATGATTTTTAGATACCTGGTGTTTGCAAAATTCTTCTACGTTTTGTGACTAGATTTCCTGTTGACACACTTCTTCGCATATTAGATTTTGGCCTTTTTGGAAATAAATTTCTATTGGTTTTAATATTTACAGCCTGAAATTTGAAACAACAATAAAATAAATGTAAGTTAAATAAATTTTTGAAATTGACTTACTTGTTTTAATACGGGGACGGGAATTCTTGATTTTGAACTCATGTTGAAAGCTTCTCCTCAGTACAGTACTAAACTTTGATGTTTGGCGCCATCTGTTGCCCGAGATAGATAGAGCTACTGATTGGCCGATTGTGAGGCGAGCGGTGATTGGTTGCTTCGGCGTGTAAATAAATAAATAAAAATGGCAGACAACAGTGCAACGTGGTGCCGGGCCGAAATGTTGATTTTTCGCGCCGGATTTTTTTGAATTTCAAGATTATTGACTCGATTTTGAAATCATAAATAATGAAATTGGATACGCCAGAATTCCACTCGATCTTCAGTTCGGAAATGAAAGATTTAATTAATATTTTTGAAAAACACAATTATGAATTGCGAATCGCAGGTGGAGCAGTTCGCGATTTATTGATGCACAAACAACCGCACGATATTGATTTTGCATCGAATGCTACGCCCGAACAAATGAAAACAATGTTCACCGAAGAAAACATTCGCATGTTTAACACGAAAGGAGAAACACACGGAACAGTTTCGGTTCGGATTAATGATAAAGAGAATTTTGAAGTGCGCGCAACGAGTGAATTTTTGGGAAAATTTAAAATTGATTATAAAATGGATTTAATTTTAGGTTACGACTCTGCGGATTGATGTGGCGACTGATGGTCGTCATGCTGAAGTAAAGTTTACAACGGATTGGTATGTGGATGCAAACAGGCGTGATTTAACTATAAATTCCATGTTTTTAGGTATTGTGTTTGTGGGATTGTTTTCGATGAATTTGTTGTTTTTTATTTTTATTTTTATTTTTTTGAAGGTTTTGATGGAACGGTTTATGATTTCTTTAATGGGATTGAAGATTTAGAAAACAAAAGGATTCGGTTTGTTGGTAATGCTGTTGCAAGGATCAGGGAAGATTATCTGAGGATTTTGAGATATTTTAGGTGATGAAGGATGAAAAAAGATTTGGATTGTTGAAATGTTGGTTTTGTAAAAATTCAGTTTTGTAGGGGAATTAAAATTAAATTTTAGGGGAGAAAATTGAAAAAAATTGGAAATTTTCAAGGAAAAAATTGAAAGAATTGAATTTTTCAAGGAAAAAAATTAAAAGAATTGAATTTTTTAAGGAAAAAAATTGAATTCTTCAAGGAAATAATTGAAAAAATTGAATTTTTCAAGAAAAAAAATTGAAAAAATTGAAAAAAATTGAATTTTTCAAGGAAAAAAATTGAAAAAATTGAATTTTTCAAGGAAAAAAATTGAAAAAATTGAATTATTCAAGGAAAAAATTGAAAAAATTGAATTTTTAGGAGGAAATATTGAAAAAAAATTGAATTTTTTGAGGCAAAATTGAATTTTTTCAGATATGGCTTTCCCCGTATTAAAAACCAGAAATCGAGACAGCAAATACAATTTTAAAAAATAAAAATAAATTCCACTTTCTTCAGGTTTTACGGTCGAATTTCTCAGGAACCCAACAAACACGACCCCGAAAATCTAAAAACAATTCGCGAAAATGTAAACGGACTATCCGGTAAAACAAAACCATCACACAAAATTAAAACCTAAACATTTCAACCAAAATAAACCTTAGGAATTGCCGGCGAACGACTATGGACGGAATTAAAGAAAATTCTAACAGGAAATTTTAGGTTTGATTTAATGAAAACAATGCTAGAAGTTGGCATTGCACCACACATAGGTAAACAAACAAACAAAAAGAAATTAAAACAACAAACAATTCATTCTCCCCATTTTTCCTAGGTTTACGTGCGAATCTAAACACGAACGAATTCGACATGCTCCTTGAAAGAGCGGCTGATTTCCCACTGCATCCAATCACAATAATCGCATCGTTACTCGCAAACGAGGCCGAAATGTTGACATTTAATGAACGAATTAAATTATCACGCTTCGAAAGGGAATTGGGTTACTTTATAATCGCTCATCGAGAGGATAAACCGTGCGAAGATCCACTGCAGCCGTACCAGGCGCTTATGGTTACAACGACGGGGAAAGAATCGGACACGAGAGAATGGGTCGAGCAACTTTTGAGCTATCGAGGCGATACTAAGTTGTTGACGGAATTTAAGAGTTGGAAAGTAAAGGATTATATTTTGGGATTTTGTTGTAGAAATGTATTTTAGAATTTTTGTTTTTAGTTGCCCAAGTTTCCCGTGAATGGACATCAGCTGTTGGACCGAGGGATTGTCGGAGGAACCAGATTCCAGGGCATAATGGCGGCCATGAAGAAACGTTGGCTTAGCAGTTCGTTTACGTTAACGGGCGATGATTTGTTAGCGAATTTTGATGAAATTGTTCAAGAAGTTGATGAACAATATCCCTGTTCGAGTAAAGGGAAGAAAAGGAGCAAAAGAGGCTCGAAATAATAAAATATTTATTTTTTTAAATATCAAATTTTTGAGTGTTTATTATTCCAACTCCCAACATTAAATTAATTTTTTCACTTTTTACACGAAAACTTGCGGCGTGAAATTGATCAAGCTTACAAATAAAACGTTTTGGATGTATTTGTTTTAATTCTATCTATAATATTTATTGATAAACGATACTTTTTTTGCATGTTTTAATCTTTTTTAAAATAGCGCGCCGGACGCCATTTTTGGATTTTGGAAAACCCGGAATGCGGAGAGTAAACTAACTCCAAGCAGGTAATGTTTTCATTGGTATCAACTTTTCACATAAATAAAATACTCTTGATCTAGGAAAATCGCACTTGTAGGAAGTATGAACTCCGGATTTTGTGCTTTTCATTCGCGGTATCTTTTTGGACGACTGCTTCAGAAATACACCCAAAAACGAAAGTTAACGCGTCATCATCTTAGATTAAAATGTCGAATAAATGGCTCGCAACAATTGACCAAATTTTCATCTCAAGCTCTAACGACGAAGCAACGATCACCAACCACGATCAAGTTGAACAGCCCAGAATTCCACGCGATATTTACACCCGAAATGAAAACACTAATTAAAATCTTCGAAAAACACAACTGCGAATTACGGGTCGTCGGTGGCGCAGTTCGCGATTTATTAATGCAAAAACGACCGTTGGATTTCGATTTTGCTTCACCAGCCACCCCCGAACAAACGAAAAGAATGTTCCGCGACGAAGGATTTAATACGTTCAAAGACACGGGCGAAACTCACGGCACTGTATCAGTCAGAATCGACGACAGAGTCAATTTTGAGGTGACAGAATTAATAATTATTACAAATTTAAACTGTAAACACGATGGAATTGGATTATTCAAATAGATTTCGACGCTGAGAATCTTCGTTGTCGGAAATGGTCGTCGTTCAAAGTTGGAATTCACCACCGATTGGTGTTTGGATGCATCCAGGCGAGATTTAACTGTGAATTCCATGTTCCTGGGTTTGTTTACACATTATTAGTTAATAATATGAATTATAAATTGCATTTTTTAAAGGTTTCGACGGGACTGTGTACGATTACTTCGACGGTATTGAAGATTTAGAAAATAAACGCATTCGATTTGTTGGTAATTCCGTTGACAGAATACGGGAAGATTATCTACGAATATTCAGATACTTTAGGCAATAAATTCTTAATTGTATAAACCATTTAAATTGTTTTAAAAAATATATATTTTTAGGTTTTACGGTCAAATCGCCAAACATCCAAACGATCACGATCCTGAAACCTTAAAAACCATTCAAGATAATATAAGTGGACTTTCTGGTGGGGTATTTAGATATTTTCAATAATGTTTATTTTTATTTTTTAAATCATTAAAATACGGTAAATATAATTTAGGAATTTCTGGAGAACGAATGTGGATGGAAGTGAAAAAAATTCTATCTGGAAATTTCAAATTTGAATTGATGAAAACAATCTTGGAAATTGGCGCGGCGCCTTATTTAGGTTTCTAAGCGAATGGTTTCATAGAATCTTACATTTTTTAATACTTGAATTAATTCTAGGTTTATCCCACGACGTAAATACCGAAGAATTCGAAGCGCTACGCGAAAAAGCGGCTCATTTATCGCTGCACCCCGTTACGATAATGGCATCGCTGCTTAAACACGAGAGTGAAATGTTAATATTTAATCAACAGATGAAATTGTCCAAGTACGAAAAAGAGTTGGGATATTTCCTGATTCGCCATCGAGATTTTAAACACGAAAATCGTCTAAAAGCGTACCAAGAAAGTGTCGTTCTGCGGGTAGAGAATGAAAAACATTTGCGAGAACGAATCGAGCAAGTTTTAAGTTATCGAGGCGAAGAAACGTTGTTAGCGGAGTTTAAAAATTGGGAGGTAGAGGATATATACGATGGATTATTTTAAATAATTAAATAAAACTGAAAATTGCAGACACCAATGTTTCCCGTGACGGGCCATCACCTTTACACATTGGGAGTTCCTTATGGGAAAAGAATGAGCCACATTACGATGGCGATGAAGAAACGTTGGCTCGAGAGCTCTTATACTTTAACGGAACATGATTTATTGGCATGTTTTGAAGAAATTGTTCGCGAAGTCAATGAACAATATCCAATACCTGAAAAGAAAACAAAGAAAAGTTAATAAATTTTTGTTTTGAAGAAATTGAAGTTCTATTTCTTGTCACTAAGCGGCGCGAGTGACCGCACGAAGCGAAGTTGCTCAAACTGGTCGAGTTATGAGCGCCAAGGTTTGCACACTTTTCAGTCAAATTCGAAACAATAAGTTTTTTAAGGGGAAAAGTTGGTACGATGGAGTTCAACGGCGGATCCACACGCGTCGGCCGGCTATGGTTAAGTTGGACACGCCGGAATGCCGGGCGATATTCACGAGTGAAATAAAAAAGTTGTTCAATGTTTTTGAAAAACATAATTACGAATTAAGGATCGTCGGAGGTTCAGTTCGCGACTTATTAATGCGGAGAAAAATTGGAGATGTTGATTTAGCTTCGAGTGCTACTCCCGATCAAATGAGAGCGATGTTTGAAGCGGAAAATATTCGCATGTTTCACAGCAAAGGAGAAAAACACGCCACTGTCACCGTCCGAATTGACGATAAAGATAATTTTGCGGTACATATTGATGTCTATTATTATTAATTATTATTAATTATTATTATTATTATTTTTTTTTTGTAGATTACGAGCTTAAGAAAGATTATTGTAACGGCGGGTTCAGAAAATCAGCAAAGTACACTTGAATTCACTAAAGATTGGTATTTAGATGCATCTTGCCGAGATTTAACAGCAAATGCCATGTTTATGGGTAAATTTATTTGATTTTTATTGTGGATTTAAATAAAAAGTGAGGATATTTTTAAAGGTTTTGATGGAACCGTGTTCGATTACTTTAGTGGAATTGAAGATTTAGAAAATAGAAGAGTTCGATTTGTTGGGAATGCTGCTGACAGAATACGAGAAGATTATTTCAGAATTTTGAGATATTTTAGGCAAGTTTCCATTAATTAAATGGTTAATGGGTTAAAGTAGGGTTTCTTTTTTGTTGGCATTTTTGATTTTCTGGTTCTCGTGACTAAAAGGTCCGGTGCTCCAGGGAAATCATTATTCTCGGTACTAAAATTTTTGGGTAATTTCCTAGTTTAGCGTCCCCGACCTTTCCTAACCTAACCTAACCTAACCTAATTTAACCTAACCTAACCTAACCTAACCTAACCTAATTTAACCTAACCTAACCTAACCTAAACTAACCTAAACTAGCCTAAACTAACCCGAACTAACCTAACCTAACCTATTTATTTACATTAGGTTAGGTTAGGTTTAGATTAGGTTAGGTTAAGGTCAGATTTGGTCGGGGACGCTAAACTAGGAATTTACCAATTTTTGAACCATTAATTGATGTTTTAGCTAAAAAAAAATTGACGCTTTTAGACCAAAAATCGACATTTTTACATAAAAATCGATATTTTAGACCAATTTAACGTTGCAGTGACGATTATTGGCCTATAAAATGGCAATTTGTTGGCCAAAAACATCGATTTTTGCTAAAAAGGTCGATTTTTGGTCTGAAAGATAAATTTTTTGGCTAAAATCGTTCGATTTTTTGTAACATCGCAATGTTTCACGGTCCGTACTGGGTTTTTCCCTTTCCTGGTTCCCGGGACCACCAATATTCGGCCGGTTTCCGGGAAACGAAACCCTACGTTAAAACGTTACATTAAATTTTAAATTCCAAAATTCTTTCAGGTTTTACGGTCTAATTGCCAAAGATCCAAACAGTCACGATTCCGATACTTTGAACACAATCAAAGAAAACATAGACGGTCTGGTCGGAGTCCCAAAATCGCGTATTTGGACCGAAGTAAAAAAAATTCTTTCCGGGAAATTCGGTCCGGAAATCTTGAAACAAATGTTGGAAGTCGGGATAGCGCCATACATAGGTAAACAAGAAAAAATGAACAAAATCCAATCCAGCTCAAACTTTTCGTTTAAATTGCAGGATTACCAGAAGAGTTGAACTTAAACGAGTTTGAAAAGTTCCGTAAACAAGTTGCCGATTGTCCAGTACACCCCGTTACCATAATAGCATCCCTTCTTAAAAACGAGGCCGACATGTTGCAATTTACCGAGTACATGTTGATATCGCATTTCGAAGAAGACCTAGGAAATTTCATCGTAACTCAGCGAGAAAAGGCTCCGCTCGAAGATGCTTTGAAATACTACCAAGAAATGTTGGTTTTAACGTTAGGAATTCACAAGGAATTGAGAGAGTCGATCGAACAGTTGTTAATTTATCGCGGAGATGTAACATTATTGAAGGAATTTCAAAATTGGCAGGTAAAACTTGCACTTTGAACGTTTTAAATGCATTTTTTGTTTATTTTTCTTTACATTTTTTGGTCGATTTTTAGGTGCCCACGTTTCCCGTGACGGGTTTACAGCTCGTCGAACTGGGACTTTTGTCCACTGGGAGGCGACTGGGCTTCGTAAAGCGGGCTTTGAAGAAACGTTGGTTCGACAGTTCGTTCACGCTCACGAAGGAAGATTTGTTAGATAGTTTTAAGGAAGTGTCGGCGGAGATTAATGAACAATTCGAAACGCTTCGTAAATCGGAAAAGACGAGAAAGAAAAGAAAAAAGAATTTTGGCTTATGATTTGTATAAAGATTTCGAATAAATAAACCTTAAGAACATGTTTTTCCACAAAATAAATGTTTCACACTCGTTTTTATACGTTCCGCGTTAAATTCTGCGCCTCGTGGGGTCTCATCACGGTGCGTCATGATTTTTATGCTTAAAACCGGAAATAAATTCCAAAAAAAAGCAGAAATATAAATTTACCAAATATGATAACATGACATAATAATTCAAATTTATTAAAATAAATAATAATAGAACTAATTAATTTATTTAACATTACTCATTGTATGATAAAATGTTGCAAGAAATTCGAATTAATATTCACATTTTGTTGATGAAAAACTAACAATGAAAAAATAAAGATTCAATAAATAATCGATACAACTGGAACCTCTTTCTTTTCCATTTGCCGTCAAAGATCAAGATTACTCAATGTAAATACATAAATAACACATTACATCCGTATAATGTAATGTTTTTATATTTTTTTTACAATTTATTTAAAATGCGAAACGGGTATAAATAAATTTCCTAATAAAATTGCGATTTTAACTTTAACTCTGCTTGTTTAATCTCCAACTGCAACTGCAGTTCGCGTATTTTCAGCTCCATCATCTCCTTCTCGTGCTTCCTTTGAATGTTTTCTTGATCTCTATTCCATTGCCATTTCTCTCGCTCGAAATCAAGTTGCGCCATTTTTACTTTAACCATGGCGTTTTGTTCATTGTTTTTGTCTTCCTGCCGCGCCGAATATATTTTCAGTATCGTGTCGGAGAAATTATTCTTTTTCCCACTCGTCGAAGCAGCCGACGCCGAAAATATTTTCATCGCTTTGCTCGTCGTCGATTTGCCGTTAACCGGCGACTGCGACTGCGACTGCGGCAGCTCAATTTCTTCCGCATCTCTGCAGAATTTTTTCCTCGCACTGCCAAGTTCACTGATTTCAAGATCGTCGGCGTTTTCGTTGCTTTCGTTGAAACTTTCTTGAGATAAATTGTTTTCATTGTCGAGATCATCTTCGCTCTTAATCATTTTCCCATCGATGTCATATGTGGGACTATTCTGCTGAATCCGGTCGTATTCTTGATCGAGGATCCAGAACCACGGACACAGCTTGGTAATTGCACCTAAAAATACATAATTTATATTCAATTCAATGTATAAAACGAGCGATTTCGAGTAATTTGCCTTGAAATGATTGCACGCCTTCGTTTTCCAGCAAATCCTGTCCACTTTCTTGGGCCCATTGTTTTGTTTTTTTGTATTTATTCTTCAAAAATGTCTCTTTTGAACTCCTGGAGTTATTGCTTCTGTTGAAAATCCCATTTTCTTCGAACATTCGCTGCAGCCAATCCTTTTTTTTCTCTTCCTGTTTAAATAAATCGTTTTTGTATTACTCGGGGCATAGGACTTTTAATTCTCTTTTTCTGTATTTTTGATTTGTTACCTTTTCCCGGTAGGGATGTTCCACCATCCATGAAGCCAACCGAATATTTTCTTCGGTTTCCGACTTGGAATTTCTTGACAATCTCGTCTCATTCATATTTGGTGTAGTAAAAATATATTTAAAAACCCTAAACTTTTATTCCCGAGCAATAAATAGCCCTTGTTTCGTTGCCACCTCTAACCTTCCTCTCGGTATTGCTAAAATGAGAACAACAACAACAATTTGTGGTTGTTTTTGTTCCCGAGTGAAAATAAACGCGGATATCTTAAAAGCCACGGAAAATTGTCTATTTTAAAATGCCTGTGACCGAAATTGTTTTTTTTTAAACATTAAAACAGAAACGGTCTACATTCTAACACTAAACTTCTCGTTTTATGCGAGCAAAATACCGACCTGTGCGGCATTATGGGACATTTCCTGGCGGTGGACTTAGATGCAGCAGACGACGATTCATTTTTCACGGTTTTTTACCGAAAAAAATAAATAAACGAACCAATTTTTAAATCTATAAAAGTGTACCGTTAACGGACAGTCGAATAAAATTACAAACACACCAGTAATTAATTTGTTTACATTTATTTTCTTCTTTTCTCGTTGCACATTTCAGTCAGCAGGAGCGCTGATGTTGCAATGTTTTGAATTTTTCGGATGCTATCGGAGATTCGTGAGAATACATCTTCATCCTAAAAACAAAAAGATGTCATTACTCTCCCCAAAGTGTTACTCGTTGCTGTACAAAGTGAGAATACACATTCTGCGTCCTCGAATGATAAATCCCTCTCGAGGATTTACTGCACAGACGCAACAACCAGTGGTGACGACCAAGTTGGACACACCAGAATTCCACGCGTTATTTACACCCGAAATGAAAAAACTTGTAAATATTTTCGGAAAACATAATCACACATTACGGATTGTCGGAGGGGCAGTTCGCGACGTATTAATGCGAAGACAACCAGCCGATGTAGATTTCGCTACGATCGCTACACCAGAACAGATGAAAACGATGTTCAGACATGAAAAAATTCGCATTTATCCCAACGAAGTCGGAGAAAGTCACGGCAACATATCCGTCCGAATTAATGACAAACAAGACTTCCAAGTATGCATTTTGAAAAACAATTAATTCAAAATTTGTCATTAATTTTGTTGTTATCTTAGATCACCACCTTACGGATCGACGAAGCCACGAACGGACGGTTTGCCAAAGTGGAATTTACCACGGATTGGTATTTGGACGCTTGCAGAAGAGATTTCACGATTAATTCCATGTACTTAGGATTTGATGGCACTGTTTTTGACTATTTAAATGGTATCGAAGATCTGGAAAATAGAAATGTTAAATTCATCGGTAAACCCGCCGCGCGGATAAGAGAAGACTATCTCAGAATTTTGAGATATTTTAGGTAGTGATTTTTAAAATTATTTAAATTATTCTAAAGACCTTTTTATTTTATTTAAAAAAAAAATTAAGATTTTATGGTCTGGTAACTCAAGACGCAGTCAATCACGATTCTGAAACGTTACGAGCGATTGAAGAGAATATAGATGGACTTTCTGGTATAAACGATTGATTTCAAACGTTTTTAAACTGATTAAATTAATTTAATTAGAACTCCACGGGTCGAGACTGTGGCTGGAACTGAGGAAAATCCTTTCCGGCAATTTCAATTTCGAACTGATGAAAACGATTTTGCAAGTCGGTACGGCGCCTCACTTAGGTACGTCACGCGAAGCAAATTAACGTTTTTACGAACCGCCGATTTGATTTGTTTTATTTAAAAACTTCGTAGGTTTACCCCACGATATAAATTTCAAGCAGTTCGATAAATTACACGAACAAAACGCTCGTTTTTCATTCGATGCAATCACGATAATAACGTCACTTTTAAAAAACGAATCCGACCTATCGGCATTTAACGAACGGGTTCGATTGAATAAGTGGGACAGAGAATTAGCCAGGTTTATAATCCATCATCGTGAAGCCGAACATCAACACGATCCTTTACAACCCTTCCGCGAACTAATGGTTCTAACGTTGGAGAATAAATCCAGCATGAGACACAAAATTGAACAGCTTTTAAGTTACCGTGGCAACGTGAATTTACTAAGAAATTTTAAAAATTGGGAGGTGAGAGTCATAAAAATAAAGAATAAAACTGTTGAAATATTTAATTTTCTGTTTTAGATGCCGCGATTTCCTGTGCGCAATCAGCAACTTCTGGATCTCGGAATCGATTACGGAAAGAAATTCGAGTCCGTAAAGAAAGCCATGTTGAAACGTTGGCTGACGAGTTCGTTCGCTTTAACTGACCACGATTTATTGATGAAATTCGACGAGATTCTTCAAGAAATCGACGCGCACAAGTCGAAAAAGAAACTCAAGAAAATCGCCGATAATGTTTAATGAAAAAGGTTTATTTTGAATCAACTCGATTCTCCATCCATAAATGATCGTAATATATACTTAACAGTTCATTTACAACATGACTAATTGTAATTTACGTGCAATATGCACGCACTAAGTACACAATTGTATCGCGAGGTCCATTCAGAATGTGACAATTTGACAAAAAAATATTGCGACTTTCTTTTTCGTCTGTTTTCTTTTTTATACAATGAGAATGACAACTTGCGCTTCGCGAGTTAAATTCTTGGCAGATTGCGGCGAATTTTTCGTTTTTCTTCTTTTCAAATTTAATTAATTTCACTACGCAGCCAAGATCCCGGAACCCATTGAGGTTCTCTCTCGAGAATATTAATTTCTTGTAGAAGTTGGTTATACGCTCGTTCCAAGTCCGCATTTATAATAACCATATCGAAGTAATGGCCGTAACTATCTTCCATTTCACGAGCTTTTTCAATAATATCTTTGAGCTCTTCGTCCTAAAAAAGAAACCGGAATTAAAAACCTTATTTCACCGAATATAAAAGCAGGAGTTTACTTTAACGTTTGTGTTTAACTTCGCCCTGTTTTGTCTCAATTTTTCCAGGGAAGGTGGCGCCACGAAAACAACAAATGGCTTCAAATCTGACGCTTTAAGAATCTTAAGCGACTAAAAAAAAATAAAAAAATAAATTTATTAACTTCTAATCTCGATTGTAAAAAGCATCAAACTTCACCTGTGGATGCAAATTAAGTACGCAAATTTTCCCAGAATTCACCACAGTCCTAATGGCGTCCAAACTCGTCCCGTAATAATTTTTCTCGTATTCCCCGTGCTCCACGAACTTCCTAGACAGTATATCGGCCTCGAACTGCTGCCTCGTAATGAAATAATAATCTTGTCCATCGATTTCTCCATCTTTTTTAGGCCTACTCGTGTCTGCGGAAAATATTAACCGTTATTTCTTCCTCAAGTTTGCGCGCTAAAACGTCATTACGAGGAACAGCTGCAGCGAACCGGTCCACGTCCTCCATCAACTTCTGGCGCAATTCGTGCCGCCCGATATTCGGCGGTCCAATCAACACGATTGGTCGTTTCCTATTCGCTCGAGGATAATATAAAGCAACTTCTTCGTAGGTTAGTATTTCATCGCTGTCTAAATCTATATTTTTTTTTATAAAAAAATTAATAAATAAGAAAAAGAATGAATTTATTTATTTTATTTGTTTACCTTCGCTATTCGACGCGCTGTACAACATTTTCTTTTTCTTCTTTTTCGGCGTCCTTTTCGCACATAAGAACTTTCCAGCTTTTTTCGACTTTTCCTTATTATTGCTTTCCGCAACCAGCGTTTGCTTCATCGCTTCGCGCCTACACAACGAAAATCAAATTCAAAATTGTGTAAAATTGTATTAATTTTTTATAATTTACTGTTGTTGAAAGTTCTTGCTGGGAATAAGGCCCGCTAACGTTTGATCTTCCTCGCCCTCCCTGAACGCCTGCCACCAATTCGGGTCCTCTTGGTTAATCACGTGCAAAATATCTCCCTTTTGAAACGAAATGCCCAATTCACGGCACGGAATATACAAATCGTCTTCAGGATCGTAATCAAAATGAGCTTTCACGTGCATCTAAACCAAAAATAAAAATAAAAATAAATCCAAATTTAAAACGAATTAAAACTCACAACAATATCTCTAGTGGATTGTTTAAACCGTTCATCATGAGTGGGTATAATTAAAAAAGTCAATGTTCCCATCATATTTGCCTAGAGAAAAAAAAATCAAATTAATTCGTATTTAACACGAAAAAAAATAAAAACTTCGTACCAACATATCACAGACGTCGTTAACGGACTTTCCTCTCATTTCGATCCCATTAACCTCCAATACTTCGTCGCCTTCGTGCAACAAACCACTTTTCTCAGCCGCACCGCCACGAACGATCCGTCCGATCACAACCGACTCTCCTTCATTCCTCACCGTGGCGCCCTACAAACAAAAACAAATTAGTCTCGTACTAAACATCCAAATTAACATTTTCATCCGTACAAGTGGCTCGTTAGTTTTGTCTATCCTAATAATCTTGATGCTGTCTTCCGTATACTGCGACACACGATCGAGCAATTCCTCATCCGTCGACATCGTCGTCACCAACTCCGTTTCGGCGATCTTATCGTGCGCATAAATTAATCCCTCGATTTCAAATTTGTTGAGCAATTCGACTAAATCAGTTGCTTCAGGCAGTGAACATTCATGGAAGCAGTTCAAAACCTTAAAAAAAAACAGAAAATGTTTTTTAAAAAAATAAATCAAATAAAATCAAAAATCAATTTTTACATCTTGAACCAAGTCCTGAGCATCGGAACAAACGGGAACAGGCGGCACCTTCAAGCACCAGACTTCTTGCACTTTATTATGCACCGCGAGCGCCTTTTGGAACTCAGGATTGTTCAAGAGAGACGAAACGTCGTTGAGATCTTCCTCCAAACGTTGACTGCTTTTCAAGTAACTTTCCAGATGATGAACTGATGTCAACAGTTCTGATGGACCTAAACAACAAAACACAAAAATTACATTTCTCGCGACCAAACATGACCCAAAATGTCAAATTACCAGCCAATTTTCCTGTTGGTAGATAAACTTCACCCTCGATGACTTCAAACTCGTCTGGGTGCGTCGGTTGCTTGTAAGCAAAGTGTCCATCATAGCTGTCTTCGAGTTCAAAACCCGTATTATCGATACCCGATGTGGGCGGCGTCGGTGGGTCCTGTTCTAAGGCTTGTAGTTTCTTCGAGCCTCGCAACGAAGTGCGCAAAAATTCCTCTTCGCGCGCTAATCTTTCCTCCTTTTCCTTTCTTTGCTTGAGGTCTTCCTACAAATTTTTTAAATTTTTTAAATTTTTTAAATTTTATAAACAAATTTTTTTGTTTTTTTTAAATTTTTTTACATTACACAACACCTGACCGTCGAGTCAAGAGTGTACGTTTACTAAAGGCGACTATTGAAAAGCGAAAAACGAGACCCTTTCGAGTTATCCAGTCACCCATCTAAATAGAAATGCACCTGACAGAGAAACAAGTACACAAAGCGAAGGCCATGGGACAGGTCCATTCAACTACACCACAAGCGACTCCCTATTCACTCACGGGGGAGACCGGGGGAGACGCAAACATTCAAAAACTCGAATACCTGGCGCCAGGAACAACTAAGTGACAAAAAGTCACATCATTAAAAAACTTTTAAAAAAAAATAAATCAAATTAAAAATTATTTCCGTTTCAAATCAAATTTAACAGTTAAATTCCACGAGTTTATTACCACCTTTGTTTTTAGTCATCCGGTCGATTTTCCACTCGACCAGACCCAGATAACGCGCAATAAACGAGATAAACGAGCAATAAATCGACTAAATCGTGCGATAAAACCCAAAAATCAACAAAACCAAACGAAAAATTCGTGCTAAACTAAATAATTCCATCAAAACAGCAACGAAAACACTTTCAAACCGGTTTTCTCACACCCACACCTGTTCTAAAATCCATTTTACACCGATTCGGGCGAACACAACTCACCCTTCCTCGAATCCCCGACAAGCGCATGCTTCAAATCACAAAACCAAACATTCTGTCATTTCCATCCGCACATCGATCTCACATTAAAATAAACAAATAAAAAAAAAAACAACCGCCTGTTCCATCGACAAAAGGGAAGTACCGTACGTACCACAGCAAAAAAACCCTAAACAATAATTCAAAACCAAATTAAATTCCCCATTTTACCTGATACTTGCGTATCCTCTCCATCTGGTCCTCATACGCCTGCTGTTTTTGCATCTCTTCGTCCACAGTGACCGCAACAGGTGTTTTAATCGTGGGAGGCACAATTTCGATTTTCGTGGGTGTGACCGGAGGAGGGACAGGTTTGGGGCCAGCGACGGGTTTACTCCAACTCGCTCGATCTCGGTCCCGCGACGGAGGTTGAGGAATAGGCACATTAATCGCTTTACTCTCCGGCCAGCTCTCCTTGGCACTTTTCGTCGTCGTTGTTGTTTTATCCTTAATCTGCGTCGTTGGTTTCGGCAGTGTCCCATTACCGTGATGATGCACCACTGAAACAGGAACCGGCTGGTGCGTTTTACGTTCACGTTCGCGTTCGCCGGAACCTCGCGATTTGAGTGGCGGGTACCGGGGCGTCGTTTTCGACGTCGCCACGAAGGATTCGGGCACGTCGACCGCCATTTCGCGGTGCAGGGGGCTCTGGGGCCCGTTTTCGTGCTGCTGGGACTTCGTTTCGGCGACGTCGTCGTCGTGCGTCGGCTGCGTTTTCATCACTTTTTTGTTGTTGTCTCTGTCACTCGGGGTTTTAGTTAATTCGTGGATCTGCTGAGTGAGTTCTATCTCCTCATCGCCACGTGAGTCGATTCGTTTCAGTTTGCCCGTCAGTAGTGTAACTGAGATGGGTTCATTCTCGTTGCGATCACCGCTGGGTTTCGAAGTAACTCTGGTTTCACCCTTGTTATCGGAGCTGGAAAGACTTAACTCTGGCACTGACGTGACGTAGATGGAATTGGATTCAATGATCCCATTAATCTCCTGTTGCGTTGTCTGGTTCGTATCTTGGCTCAACTGTTTTCGAGATGGAAATCGTTAGGTTTTGTGAAGTTTTGAAGAGTTTTTTTTTGTGTTTTTGTTACCTGTTGGGATAGTTTGGTCATATCAACTGGTTTGATTTTCTTGAGTGCGGATAGTTTTTCCAATCTGTCTCGTGCTTGTTGTTCAACGGCAATAACGAACGCATCCTGCACGTTGCTGTTTTGGGCTAAATCCAGAGCTGAAAGTCGATAATTTTATGATTTCATTCACGTATTATTAGATACGAAGCTAAAATAAATAACGATCGTTTATTATCAGTTTGTTTTCGTTAATCTCTGTGGTTCAAATTGCGTTTTTAGGCCTAAAAATTCATTTTTGAGGCTAGAGATTCATTTTATGGCCCAGGAAATCCATTTTTGAGCCTAAAATTCCATTTTTTGAGGCTGAAAATTCATTTTATGGCCCAGGAAATCCATTGTTGAGTCTAAAAAGGGCGTTTTTAGGCCCAGAAATCCATTTTTGAACCTGAAATTCCTTTTTTTGTCCCAGGAAATACATTTTTGGTGTTTAAAATATGCGTTTTTAGGCGTAAAAATGCGTTTTTTTAAAGCTCTTTTTGTCTAAACTATCTATTTTCGTCCCCAAAAACCGACTGAATGAATTTACTGACAAATCCTATCCAAAAAACAACACAATTTCATTGGATTTACACTCGAATTCGCACTCCAAAACTCAACTAAACCCAAACGAATCCATTACGTAGAACCACAATTAAGTACTCGAGCTCGAGAAATTAAAGACGAAATAAAGTGAGTTAATTTGGGCATTCGCAGCAGGAGATCAACAATAAAAGGCTAGGACAATAGCTCATCAGCACCGCCTCACGACAAGGGGACAAGCAATCAATTGCAAATTGCGATTACACCCATTCTCTGCCCATTTACAACGCTATTTATTGCACACAACGCTTAGAAGTCAAACCGCCAACACAATTCATACCTGCAAGCTCGAAAAAAGTAGTCCTAATCAACCTGCAGATAAGTAGACGACAAAATCCAAACGATAAGACAACAACAACAACAAACTTTGTTTTCCACTTGGCGCGCCGCACCAAAAACCAAAACAAAATGGTCAGTGCAACTCGGTAGTCCCAGGAGTCACAAGTCTTCACACAATGAGGTGAATTTCCCACGATTTTCACCAAGACTAATGTGGCTTCGCGGAACCCATTTCGACCAAGGGGTGTCCTTAAAGTTGACGCCTTTAGAACAAACTTCACTTCTAATCTAAGCCAACCGTGTGTCTATATGCATCGGTGACCGCAATAATGGCGCTTCTTTGTTTCCATCGTGTTTTTATCACATTTTATGACGTTATCTACGTGTGATTGTTGTAATCGATAAATGCAGCGCTGTGTCTAACTGTGAGGCAATCGGAAGTTTACATTTATTTATTTTTTGCTTTTTATACTGCCCCATGGGGCATTTTGGGGCTCGGTTTAGAGCCCTGGGTAAATGTTTATTGATTACGGCGCGAAACGAATGGGGTCATGTGATTTTGGTTGTGGAAATACATTAGTTTCAACGTATCATTATGTTTTTAAATGTTTTAAATTGTGTAAATATGAGTTTGTAGCCTTGCATAACAAATTAGCCAACAACATTCCTTCGTCGACATGCTAAAACGGCTATAAGGTCATTTGTTGTTGCCCTTGAGTTTTTGCGCCGCCATTTTAGCTCGTTATTTGGGTAAAATGAATGAATAATTAAATTTGAAGAGGAAATTGCGATTTTTGATGAGTTGAATGATTTTATTTGTAATAATTGCGTAATAAATCGTGTAGTCAATAAATCGGATGTACCAAAAGGGAGTTCATTCATTTCATCTAGTTTTTCCTTCTTTTGTGTTTATTCCCTATTCATAAAGCACATTCACTTCTCGTGAATAATTGCTTAACAGAACCCGGATGAGGATTGAGAATGGTGGAAATAATCATTGAAAGTCTGAACTCACCCAATTTATTGCCGCTTTTCCGTTTAACGCGAAGACATATGGTTTTCGACCGGATACACTGTAGATAAAAAGCGGGGTTTTGGTTATTTATTTTAATTGAGGTGGAAGAGGTAAAATATGGAGTAAAATTTACATAATTGCGTTCGTGGTAATAAAGATTGAATGAGGTCGCATGAGTAAATAAATAAATAATGTGGAATTTTATATGGAAATTTACCTGATGAATGTGCGAAATTACTTCGGTGTGAGAAGCATTATCCAGTGATTTACCATTGACCTCTAAGATTTCATCGCCAACTTCCAGATCGGCTCGGTCTGCTGGTGATCCTAAAATAAAAATAACATTTTTTAAAAATTTAAGAAGGAAAAAACAACAAAAAACTCAAAAAAATATCAAAAAAATCCTTTTGAAAAAATCCAAAATTTCAACAAAAAAAATATCGAAAACTCAATAAAGACGTCAAAAAAATCTAAAAAAATCATCAAAAAAACAAAAATATATCAAAAACTGCACAAAAAAATCGAAAAATTACCAAAAGACCCACCAAAAAAATAGAAAAATCAATAAAAATAACAAGACTCTCCAAAAACATATTTTAAAAATCCAAAAAAATTATCAAAAAGTAAAGAAAAGTATTAAAAAAATTAAGAAAAAAATCCAAAAAAAAACCGAAAATCCAAAAAAATACCAAAACACACATAAAAAAATCCAAAATTCTAAAAAATATAAAAAAATCCTTTCAAAAAACCAAAAATTCCAACAAAAAAAACCAAAAACCTACATAAAAATATCAAAAAATATATAAAACACCGATAAAAACATCAAAAATTAAATTTAAAAAAAATCACCAAAAACCAAAAATACGTCAAAACATACCCCGCACCTTCACTCCAAGTGTGACTTTTTAATAGCCCCATAAATTACCATTTAACACTTCGCATTTCAAACGAAAACAATCATTACGTTGACCCTTCGGAGTTGAGTTGCCTTTCTGTTTGCTATCCAATAACATTTCCGGTGTTCTACATCCACTTTCGAAAACACAACCCCTCAAACCCCCCCACAAAAATTCCACATTCACCTAAACAAAAAAATCTCCCAAAAAACACTCCAAACACGTTTTCAACTCCCGCCCTTCACCCAACCGTGACACAACTCACTCCTCCTTGACCTAATCTGCACGAAAAATGTAAACAAAACAAAACGTGTGTCGTATGCGCATCATCACCAAACCCGACCACCCATTTCGACACCCAAAACAATTCCTTACCGTACAATTTGATCTTTTTATCCTTGATATTCTCCACCAAAATAATCACGTATCCACTCAGATCCACCATTTTGCCGGGCTGCGTAGGCATCAATTGGGCAGCCGCAGGAGAAGGAGTGAGGCGCGCAGATAGAGCGAGATAGAGAAGAGATAGAAACGTCGCCTCGTCCTTCCCTGGGGCCAGCAGCGCCTACTGCCGCACCCCGGCCGCGCTCATTGCACGATTCGATAAACTGCTCACGCTTAATTTCTTTCTACGGGACCATTGATGCGTTTTCAGACCGCCAAATCGTGTTTTCGTTTCAAGTGCGCCCGCAAAAGTGCATCAGAGGGAGCCACCGAGATGTGTGTGTGAATCGAGTCTACGTCGCAAAGTGGAGGCGCAATCAATTCAGGTGGTCTCACTTTGTGCAAATTTCATCCCTGATCTCGTGCACTCAGCATCAAGGACGGTATCACGTGATTCCCCCCTCTTAGCGTAGTGGTCAAGGCTATTGTAGCCGAATAGGGTGCGACGGAGCTCGGTGAGTGGATTGGATGAATCAGCATCCTGTTGCCATGACAATAGGTGCCATAGAAACTACACATTGCATCAATTTCAATTAGAATGATTGCGTGTTTTGGACAAGTAAGCACGGTTGGATTAATACATTTAAGCATGCTGGGCTCAAAATATCAAGCGCTGCTTGCCTTTCATCGTAATTGGACAAGTTATATATACGTCGCACATTTAGACCAGATTTTGGAAATAAAAAACTGGGACACCCATTAGCGAATCCAAAATTGTCCAAAAAATTTGACGTAATGCACCGAATGGCGGAACCGGAAACAATTTCCCCGTGCACTTCCTTCGAATGCCGGAACCAGAACTGTCGACGTATTTAGGTTGAAGTGCGAACCGGTACTCTTTGGTACGAACATTTTAACTCCAACTTGTTCTTAATAATCAAGACGTCGTTGACTTTTCAGACAAAGTTTGTATACGTGTATAATTTCGGCACAAATTATGAGCAATTGATCGATTTTTAAAAACTGGGACATTTTTTGCATCCCGGGATAGTTTTAGGCTAAAGTTTTACCGGGTAAAATTTCGTCCAGACATGGTGAAAATCCTTCATCGGTGCCTCCGATTACGGAAAAACCAAATCTTGTGTCGCCCGATGTTAATGAAATTGTAATCTCCAGTACATCGTCCTTGGGAAAAGGAGGAGAAAAAAAAATTGAAATTTATTTTATTTAAACTGTATAGATTATTTAAATTCGATTTTTACATCGGTCGACACGTCGTTCAAATTATCATACTGATGTTTATTATAGCCGGGAATGAGATTGTACTCTTTGGATAAAGCCGATTTAACTCCGTTCATATCTAAGTAGCCATTCGTCGACGAAAGACTCGACTTATTCGCTCGAGGAAACGTTTGGAAAGATGATAATGTACGTGAACTGGGCCAATCATCTGTTTCCGTCTGAAAAAAGAAAGAAATTGAATAAAATTCTCAACAGATGGAAGCATCATTCACATCTACTAACTATTAATCTTCTTCGGATTAAGGTCATTTAACTCTCATAAGTCAAAAAACAATTGTTAAAAGTTCATTTTAAAAAATATATATAATAATGCTAATCAAGTTGGGATTATTTTTTGCGTCTTGTTTGAGATAAAGCAGAAGGAAAAGGGGGAAAGATGAGATAAGAATTTACCATTTTTATCCCCGGGTTTTTAAAACTTCCTTTTTATTCTGAAATAAAAACAAAAAATATTATTATTATTGCATCCTTAAGTAGCGAAGCAATGCAGGAAAAAACTTATTAATTGCTTCATTCAATTCTCAACCCGCCCATGTTTTTCTATACAAATTTTCTAAGAAAAGAGTACACACTTTTCATACCGGATAAACAGCAAATATTTAAACAATTCCCATTACATCATCGTTAGTTCATAGAAAATTAATCAAAAAATAGACTGGGAACATTACATCACCTCAATAAGAGGTCATGTTACAACGTGGATTAGAACTTTATAATAAAAAAATAAAATAAAATAAAAGTTCATCCACCTTTGCTAACTTTCTCGTTTCTCGGTTTCCAAAGTTCAAGAACACGCCCTTTACCTACTGCTATAAAAACCCATAACAATCTTTTTTATGATGTAAATCTTTGCTGTTTAATTTGGGTTCCCGGAAAAGCACCTCGCGTCGATTACCCGCACTAATATAAAACAAACACATACTTGTTACTGTGACTTAGATCACGTGTCAGTGGAATTCCGTCGCAAACACAACATGAAGTTGCGTGTTTCGTTGAGTTATTTCCGATAATGAAGTTTTTTTTTAAAATAGCAAACGTACCGCACGTTTCCCGTACTTTCAAGTTCAACTGGTAAAAACTTTCCTACACTTCGGGCTTCGGCATATCCACCTGCTTGAACCATGAACCAACACCTGCCTCCGGCCACGGATGTGACTGAATGCAATGCGCAGTGGACCTATTACTTGCCGAATTATTATCATAATTTATTCTAGTGAAAAATAGCTGCACTTTGGCTGAACATTTTTCCCAATTAGTAATAAACAATACTAAATAAACAACAACGATTCGCGTGTTTTCATTCTTTCGATTTTTATAACAAAAAGAAAAGACAAAAAATGTCAATTTCGAAAATACATCCATCTAGGAGATCTATCGCCTCGCATAAATACGACGAAGAACAAGATTCTCTCGCACTGAACAAAAGAATTAATCTAAGTAAATTAGAATTTATGATTTAAAAAATTCCAAAAGTCCCGTTTTAGGCGTTTTAGTCGTGTCCTGTCGACCGGAAACGCTCAGTGTGAGACTTTTGGGATTTGCTGGTACCGTAAAACCGGCATTTAATTGTGGTAATAATTTGTTGATTTTAGGAATCAATGAACTTCGATATTTTCGAAACACCGTAAAAGGACGATATCAAAGTCTTCCTTTGTTATCACCGAGCTGTTGCCGGTACAGCGAGGCAGCTCTGCAGTGTATAAACAATCTGAAGTATGAAAACGAGACTAATTCTTCGTATTTTTTTGAATTAATGAGAAATTTCAAGTTTGTCGCGTGATTCTCATGTGCTTTCTCGTCCGTCCACTCTGCGGCTTGTTTCTGATGTGCTAATGAGAATTTCCAACACCAGATCTGCCAAATTGCTAAGAAGATTAGAAAAATTCAACAAAAAAACGGATGATGGTTTTTAATAATAAAAAAATTTAAAAAAAATCATAAAAATCAAGTTTAATTCACTTTTCTAATTTAAATATGTTCATTAAAAGGTGCTTCGTTAGACACGTCGTCATTCGGGAGCAGTGTTTCGAGTAAAAATAAGGAAAATTTAAATTAATTTTATTTTTAGTAATTAATTAATTGTATTTCAAGTTCCTCAAGATTTCAATTTCGCGAGAAGAAAATCAGACAAAATCGAAGCTGAAATCCATTCGTACTCGCAGGACCCAAACCAGATAGAATTTATCAAGCAAATTGCAGTTGAAATGCAAAACGAAGTGAGAAAAATAATAAACGAAATCGGCAGTAAAAATCGAAAATAAAATTTTATTACTTATTGTTCCAGGTTCCGCTTCCCGTGATGTGTCTCGTGTACAAAGAAGTCCTTCCGATTTTAAACGGGATTTTCCAAGGCAGGTGCAAAGATCAGCGAGCAAAATAAAAGTTTAACGGCGAAAATGAAAATTTCAGATTACAAGAAATTATTGAGTCCTAAACCTACGGAGCATTTTATGACGGATGACGCGAGAAAACAGTCGATAGAAGTTGCCGCTTGCATCGAAGGTGTAACACCTTCGTAATTGTACTCCATATGCGTTAAATTAAAGAAATAAAAATCAAATTACGATTCATCACGGTGAAAATCTTTTATTGCAAAAAGCTGCCGATCTTGCCATTACATAGAAAAATAAATAATTTCGTCATGTGATTTTATTAAAATAGAAAAATACACGTAGAAAAATTTCATTTTGTCAGTATACAATAACGTTAGTTGCATTTTTTAGAAATTAAAAACAACCGAATAAATAATAAATTAAGTAAATTTCCCTGTTAAAAAAATGGCTAGAAAAAATAATACAACACAAATTATTAACAAAAATATAAATAGCAAAATAAAAAATCTCAAATTTCAGATATATTTTGTACGATAGTGAACGCGTCTTTTCAACCTAAAGTAGCGAAACAACACGACAACACACACGAGTGAAATGACGACGATTAAAATCAAATGATGACCGAGTTCCGTCGGCAGGTTTTTATTAAATTCTGAAATCCGACCACTCTTGGCAAAATAAGCGGAAATAAACTTTCTTGTTGTTGTTGTTGTTGTTTTCGTTTTGTTTTCTTTTTCGATCACTTTCTTTCGATGAATATTCGAAATATTCTTCTTGGGATCGCCAAACGCGCGAACTCGGCTGTCAAACGCCTTGTCGATTAAATTTTTCGGCATTTCGGCCTTTCTCACGTACTCGTCGTCTTCCTCCGGATGCAATTTCTTCCTCAGATCGCCGAAATACAACGGCTGAAATCCTCCACGAAGCGGGTAAAGTTTATCTACGCTCTGATCGTTTATTGCGAGATTTCGCTGTTTGTTCGGAACGAAAAGTGGCTCGTCGGGGTCATTTTCTTCCGATTCTTTCGCTCCGACATCGTATTGACCTTCGGGTTTATTCAATCGAAGATTGTGAAATTCTGGCGGTCCAGGATCGACCATGAATCGAACGTACATCGTCAAAGCACACGCGGCAAGACCCGTCAATTGAACGTTACAATTTCCTGAAAATTAAACAAATCGATTAATAATTATTCACGTTCGTGTGGAGTTTACATTACCTGTGGTATCTTTCAGTAGTTTGCGCGTTGTCGAATGTTGCGAGTGTTGGCTTCGTTGTCGTTCGGCTTTGCGGAGCTCTTGTCGCTCTTTGAATTCCATCATTCGTTTCATTTGATCGTGAATCGGGTATTGATACATGTAAACACGTTGTTCGCTGCTGTTGCTACCGATGTGCTTTTCTCTGTCGAAGAAATATCCGTGGTCGTCGTCTTCTTCCACTTTTTGGTTGCTTGGTTTCTGGATTTCAAGTAGGCTGCGCCGTTTGAACGTTTTGATTTTGCCGTTTTCGTGGTTTAATGGAATGTCGCGATTATGGTTGCTGATGACAAGTGGGTTGTTGTTCACACTACTGTGAATTACTTCGTGGACGTCGTTTTGGTTGTTGCGCAACACGTTTACGGGAGCATGAGCTATTTCATCTGCGCCTGAGATCCTTAAGCGTTGGTGAAATTGATTGGCAATGTTTGCAATCTGGATAAAAATAAATAATTTTTTAAATTTGGCAAAATGTGACAAAATGTGACAAAATCTTGTTAAATTTAGTCAAAATTCAGTTAAATTTAGTCAAAATTCAGTTAAATTTAGTCAAAATTCAGTTAAATTTAGTCAAAATTCAGTTAAATTTAGTCA
>JAQIXU010000509.1:0-31584 GCA_034701245.1 Strigamia transsilvanica | reverse complement strand
CACCACGCAGGCTCGCTCCACCTCCTCCCATCATGGACGATCCCATGGGTCCGCAGTCGTTGGCGAGTCCGGTTCCCAACCCTTTACCCATGGCCACTGCGTCGAGCACGCACTGTGGCAACTCGCCCGTCGCCCTGTAGTACTCTTCCTCCTCGCGGCTGCAGTGGATGAACTTGCAGTTGCCTCGCCGACATTCCTTGTTTTGGTAGTCGTGGCAGAAGACGTATTCGATCTTGCGCCCAAGTTCCTCTGCCTCGCCCGGCTCTGGGTGACGATATTTGCAGCGCTTGCCGCGCCGGCACACGTTGCGCAAGAAGTCGCGGCAAATGCTGTCTTTGTCGCTCGCGTCGCCGTTCACCTTCTTAACGTCGCGGCTGTCGCGGCTATCGTCGTCTGACATTGCTGCTGCGGCTGCTGTGCAAGAGAAGCGCCAACAAGTAGGAACGCCCGCCGCCGCTGTCGCTCGACTACGCACAACTGCTCTGAAAGAGGAGGAAACAAAATCAGACCATCTTTTGAAATTTCTTTTTTTTTTTTTTTTTTTTTTTTTTGCTTTCTTTTTTTAAAAAATTATTATCATTTTTTTTTTCATTTGCATTGCTCGTTTTTGCTATTTTTCTTTTTTTCTTTCTTATACTAAATAGTTCTGTTTAAATGTTTTCACACTATGCGCCGTGTCGCTGAAAACAAGAAATTGACAGGGATAGAAGAGCAGCGGCAGCAACAGCAGCAAAGGGCAAAACAAAATATAAAAATCAATCAATTAATTAATTAAAGGATATATTTTAATATATATAATTAATTTAAATAAAAAAAAAAACATTTAAAAATTAAAAGTATTCTTCTGACTTTATTTTTATTTGAAAATAAAAACTAAAAAAAATTCAATAAAATGTGCATTAATTTTATTTTTTCAAAACCAATTTTCAGGGAAAGAAAAATCGAGAAGAATACCACGGAAAAAGTATTAAAAAAAAACCGCAAATGACAATCAAATAGCCGCGCATAGGGAAGGCGGAACAGAAGGACGTGATGGAAAATTCATCAATTTCTCTCACCCCCCTCAAACCCTTCTATTCATTTCCTAAAAAAAAAAAAATAAAGATAAAAAAATTGCAACTGTAAATGCAGTCTCAAGCACGTACTAGAAAATCATCATTCCACTTGTATAATTAGACCGAAACTTTTCCACGTAAAAAAAAAATAATAATAATAAAAACCCTTTTTAGTTATTGAGCTAAACTCCACGTATCAATTCCTCATCACACGCAAAAACAATCACAAATTCAAATTAAATTTCTTGCAATTTTCACCAAACCTTAATAAAATCCAATCACACTAATCACAATGTAAAGAAACCCCAAGAAACCTCTCCAAATAGTCCCCTCGCGAGTGCTCAAATTTCATAATTTATCACATTAAACCATCTTCCCCATCCAAAAAAATAAAATAAAATTTCCCAATTAATTCCACACAATCCAGTCACCATTTCCCCAACCCCTCCTATCCCCCCCCCCAATGTAAATGTAAATCCAACCCCTGCATGGACATCCAACCGATAAGATTGAAAACGCCATTCACCCACCACGATTTATTCACCACTCCAACCCACTTGGACTTCAGGCCAGTTCCACGAGTTCCACGAGCCCCACCAGATAACTACCAACTCTCAGCTTATCCACCCGCCCCCCAGACGCCCCACCACGTCGTCCCAAATCCAAACAAAACGCTCAAACATTAACAAATAATTGAGTCCTTAGCAACTCCAAGTCTTTTTCATTTCCCCTTTCCAAATTGCGAGCCAAGAGACCTCATCCGGTCACAGACCCAGCGACGGAAATGACTTTGAGATCAAACTAGAAGCCCATCCTTTCTTCCACGACCCTCCCCGCGTTTGCTTTCAGTGTTTCGCCCACCTGATGAACACTTTCTAGCTGGCGAATTTAATTTTACCTCGACGCGTCTTGTGCAACCCGAAATCCGGATTGAGCGCACACTAATGAGCTGCTACATACGCCTTGTTGTTGCTGCTGCTGTCGGCTGTCTTTTCTAGCGAAGCCGCCTAATAGGCTTAACTCGGTCAAGAGAAGCCCGTTTGTTTTAGCTGCGATCTGGCGGCGTGTTTAACTGCCAATGCTAGAAAACACACACAAAGCTGTTTGAGCTGTCAGTGGCCCACCATCGCCCCAGATATCGACTCGAGAGATCACACACTAGAGCGAGCGCTAGACCTCTGCAAAACAACTCATGCATAATGCACGATTCGTATGCGCACTGTACATGTCATTTGACAACTTGAGCTTGCACCTTTTGCGACTGATAGTAGCTCTGGAGTTCACTCAGCCAAAAGCTGCAATGCACTCGTGTATTGTTTTGCACTTGTTCTTGGCGATTGTTGGAGTATTTTTGTTTTTTTTGTATTTAAATATTCAATGGTCATGTGTGTGAAACATGACAAATATTCGAGTTCTGACAAAGCTAAAAATCATTTTCGAAAAATCCTTGACAACTCGAGGCAATGTCAACGGAGCTTTTGCACGTTCAAGCTCCCATCACTATACACAAAAGACCTTTCAAATCCAGAGAAAGAAAAAAAAACACACATTAAGTAAAATGAAAGAGAAAAAAAATCCTCCCCCCCCCCCCCGCCCCCCCGCCTCCCTGGTTGTATACAGAACCGAGGCACAATGTAAACAAGAGATTTACTCTATTAAAAATACATGCGGAAAAAAAATCGACTAAAATAAAATAAAAAATTTAATATCCTTCGTAACTGGAATTGTTAAAATTATTTGAAAGAAACAGAAAAAGTACCAAGTAGCTTATAGGATCAATATTTGATACGGCAAAGGAAAAGAAAAGAAAGCTAATCTGCCAATCGAAAGTTATTAAAATCCTAAGTATTTCAGAAACGAAAATATTCACTTTATACCAGAATTCAATATCAAAACTTTTGACATATTTATTGCTCAAGAAATTCCAAAAGCCACTAAAACAAAACGCTGCTGACAAACCTAATTTGTCCAAACACGTCCAAACAATACCCCAAATCCCATTGGCTACAAGTTGACTAATACGTGGTCGATTCGACATTCGAGCGACGACACTTCATTACATTTCCAAAATGGCCGATGCTACCAATTAAAGACCTCTAAAGCAGACATGCCAATTCCTTTTTCGATCTACAAACTCCTCTCCTTTGTGACGCGTAGCTCCGCGTTCAGCAACCCATGACGGGGTCACGATATATACATCCGTGTCGACTATGTCCGTATCATTTCCCTCTGGATTTATAGACATCGAGTCTTGTCCAGACGTTTCACCTCCCCCTTCACCCACAGTGCAATGTCTCCCTCGCCACCGGAAAACCAATGTCTTCATGCACTATCCACCAATATTTTACCAAGAACTGGACTAAACCACGCTAGAATAAGCACAGCTGCTTCACACCCGTCACTCTAGTATCGAGCACCTTTGAAAATCCACCAAAGCCGAAAGAAAAAATGTCGTCATAAAATATTCACGCGATATTAGAATTCGTTTCCAAATATTTAACGTCATGGAAATTAGTCATTTGAAATAAATCCATCAATATTTAATGAAGGAATTTAAAATCTCTAGAAAAAAAATATGTAATGCTGTGGAGCAGTGAAGCCTCCCAGGGCGGAGTTTTTGTAATTACTATTTCAGATCGAAGATAAACTCGTATTTAATATCTTATCTCTGCGTTCCAATGCATCTCATAGTTCTTATTTTTTGTTTACAGAAATAAAGAAAAAATAGTATATTTTTCTTTAGCCCCTGAAGAGGATTCTTGCCAATCTAATTGGCCGTCAAAGACAGACGAAGAAAGATAAAAAGAAAAACATTGTTTACAAAAAAAGAGATGAAATGCTATTAGTTGCATTTTGACTTGTCCTTTTCCCCGATTCATTTCACCGTAAACAAATATTCGCGTTGTTCACAGTAATTGCTAACAAGATTGACATTCAGTTCAGAGCACTTGACCTTTAATCAAGTTAAACGTAATTAAACTTAGCCTTTTCATTCAAAAATTGCCAATAGATTATTAATTACTATAAAAAATTAATAGCACATCAACATCGCGGACTCTCACATTCATATGCTAAACCTAATTAAATTATTCAACAAGAAGCAATTTCCGATCGCATGAAATGCCTTTCATCACAATTCAGTCATCCCCCATCCATTAAAATGAAACTAAAGCCACCAATCACCTAAAACTCGTGTCCCCTACTTCAAAACAACAATAATAATTCACAACTTTTTATTCTTATCATCTCAGGAATCAACCTAATGCACCATTAATGACTAAAATCAATTCTGACGTCACAAAATGCCAAATAAAATGCCAAAAATAAACCCAAAAATTATTTCCTGGAACCCCAAACTGCAAAAAAAGAAAAAAAAAAATTAATTTCATAGAACCCCCCCCCCCTCCCAAAAAAAAATCATTTCATGGAACCAGTATTGTCAAAGAGCCAAACTTCCATCAGGTTAATTAAATAAAGTTGAGAGGACATTCGATTTTTATTGCAGTCAGTATTTCTTTAGCATTCACCGACTAACACCTTCAGCCTTTCTTCACCGATTCGACACCTCGACTTGAACCTGCGTGTTAACAAAAAAATCCGTCACGACCTCCCTATCCCTTTCCACACCTCTGCGCATACACGAAACCCGATCTTCTTCCACTCCACAAATGAAAAGAAGGACTCTCGTGTAACTCGACGACTTTCTTTTTAGCACTGCTTTGCAAGCGGAAACAAGCGGGTTCGCCAAACACTCGCGCCGATCGTCCGTTTCTGACAATCCCTTCAACCGTGAAAACTGATCCGTTACGTTCAAACCGAGGAACTACAACCTCGGCTTAAGCAAACATCCTCCCTCGACATGAAATTCTCTTCATCAGTTTTACTCATCTCCAAACAGACCCACGTCATCCTCGTTGAGTCGCAGCTGGCTAAGCCCAGTGACCAATCACAAAAATTCTCATCAACTACAAGATTTGAGAGGTCCGAACAGCGTGGTAGGTCAATACCAAATGCTAAAACTCCCAACAAACTCCTTCAACACGTTCAACATTTACTTCGGCACACCGAATTAGGACCGAGGAATCCCAGACGTCATTAACTCGAGAGACTGCATCAGACAATTAAAATTTCTTTTCAATTTGCATTTTCGAAATTAGTGGTGTTTAATGGGGAGTTAGGACTTTTTTTTTTGCTGATTTATTTCCTAAAATCAACGCATATCCCTAAAAAAAATCGACACGACATCGCAAACTTGCAGTCCTCGTCTCAAACCATCTTGTTACGTGACACTTCCTGTCAGTGACTAATTAGTGTACCGCGTTGTAGCTGATAAATTAGAAAAACAGGAAGGAAAAAAATCATATTAACATTTTTGGTGAAACGACAAGCTACAAACACATTTTTTACACCTTTTTCCGATGTCATCTAGTTTTAACCGCAAAATAATATTTTTTTTAAAAAAAATTACAATTTTAATTAAATCGGCGCACGTCAACTTTTTTTTAAAGCGAATTACATTTTTAAAATGTAAACAAGATGAAAAGAAAACAATATCCGGATTAAAAAAGAGATATTTACACATGTAAAACATGTAAATGATCATCACAATTAGAAAAGCCCACAATAAAAAGTTACATCATGAACATTCCACATTTCCTGTCATGTCCGACCGTTTACATGCAGATAAATAACTTTTCGAAGTCGATTATTTAATAGTCATTTTTCATTCAGCTGCAAACTATTCAAATGAAACCTTTTCCCAAGCTACTTGATATTCAATTCACACTAAGCAATGACCACAACTTCACGGATGGGCATGAGTCCAGATAACCAAGCATGAAAGCAGAACGTGCATTAGATTTTACAAAGGAAAAAGAAAAGAAACGAGCGAGTTAAAAGAAGGCCAAGCAAGCACTCAGTAGCACGCATCCCCCACAGGGAAACTACAACGAGAACAAGCAAAATGACCATCCACTACTCACCCCACCAAACGCCCGTCTGACACCCATCAATTCAACACGTGCTCTGAATTCACTGCTTACATTCGACAACAACTTCGCTCAAACACATCATAAACAAGTCCAACATGGTGAATTTTAAACAAACCATTCCGGTCTGTTAGATACAGGCAAAACGACCATCAAATGCAACATAAAAACCAGTTTAGATCCAGATTTTCCTTAAATAAATAAGTTCAAAGCTATTTTTCCAATCGTTAATGACCTGTGCATGCTTGCCAGCATTTCAAATTTTCAAATAAACTTCAATTTTTATCTAAAAAACTGGTTTATGCTTTTAAAAAACCTAAAAATTCAATTTTTTTGCTCAGAAAAAACCCCAAAATTTATTTTTTTGATCAGAAAAACCTAAAAATCCTCCTTTTTTGCTCAGAAAAACCCCAAAATTCATTTATTTTGCTCAAAAAAACCTAAAAATCCTTGTTTTTTTGCTCAAAAAAACCCAAAAATTCAATTTTTGCTTTAAAAAAAAACCCAAAAAGTCAATATCCACCAGATATCTTTCCAACACATCTGCTTTCCAATTTAATTTTTCGGTGTTTGTCAATTACTCAATTTAGAGCCAGACTTATAAATCCTACCTACAAACTCCCATCGTCGGACGTATTTAAATTGTTGACTTTAACTCCCCATTATTTCCTTACCCTTATCTTAATATCCCTGCAGATAATTTCCATAGCTTATACTTTCCACTTCCAGCTGCAATATAAATGCTTTCTTAAGGGTCATTCAGCGCCCAACAGCACTAAATTGCCAACTGAAAACGGACACTACCACTCCATCTTAAATTCACCATGCCTCGAGACTAAATCTAATCTGTTTCTACTTCTCGACACCAGGTGACAAACCTCAAAAAGTCGCGCAAACTTCCAAGACCACTACTAAACAAACAAACACGCTCATCTCATCTTCAACATTTTTCATTAAAAGTCGTAAATTGCTACACAAACACTTATCAAAGGCCAGCAGCCCCCATCACCTGCAAGGTCATTTAATCCAAACATGCGCGATGCACCGATACCAGATGCGACATCCCGCATCGCTTCAATCGACCCCATCCATGCACAATGTAAAATTTCATACACAAATATCCAAACACGAAAACAGCAAACTCGATTTAATCACCCCCCAATAACAACAAAGTCCCCCCAAGTAGTGGTCTTGAGATGAAATGATGTTTGCAGCATAAACTAAGCAAAAATCCTACAATTTTACGGTAATCTCATTGTTTTTCAGCTATTATCTATCCTTTTTCACGTCCCTCGAAGCGGCAGCTGCACTTGACAGACACCGAGATAGGGTATAATGTAAAAACAAAACCCAAAATTAAATTAATTTAAAAAAGGAAAAAAAAAAATTCCTTTATGTTCGAGCTAAGAACAATTCATTAAGAAGGCAAAGTCTGATCGGAATAGAGGAGCGGCTGCTGTCACTCGTTATCGTTACCACCACTTTCCGATCAAGACACCATACTCCATCGTTTCTCAAGTTCCAATTATTCAATTCAGGGATGTAATGCAGATGGCTCAAGAATCAAGAAAAATGCTAAGCGCATGTGGAAATGAAAATCAAAGCTCATTTTTTAGCTGTCAAAATAAGACGAGTTTATTCAATTCCAGCTAAATTAATCAAATTACCTCGTAAAAAAAAAATAACAAAATCAAACAAACGTCACCTTTAAACTGCCTTTTTTTTTTTTTTTAGCACAGAAAACGAGTTAAAGCAGCCAATGTTCCCTTAAAAAGAATCTCCCCAAATATAAACAAAACCACACGTCTAATTCGACGACTGAACAAACAGAAATGGCACAAGATTGATTTTCCCATTAGTGCTGTGTGATCAAAGAGTCGAATTCCCAGTTCTTTGGTTAACTTAAATGTTTGCCATTAATTAATTGTCAATGACCTTGCCTCCAAATCATCCAATTCTTTTACTCTTTCCAAAAGCAAGCAAAGCCTTTATTTGAGCAATTAATTTGGGAAGAAAGAAAATAAAAATAAACATAAATAAACTCATTTTGAAATATTTTGTGAAGTTTTTTCCTCTCGTCCGTTTTCACGAGTCGTTAGAATCAAGCTGGAGGAAAGTGATTACTTGGAGTGGTCGTTCGCTGTAGACATCAATTCCAACTTTCAAATTCAACAAAATTTTAATCCAAAGATATTTCCACCCAACAAACAAGAAAAATCTAGAATGAAGCTTCAAAACCTAACACTCTACAAACCATATTATCAGCTAGATTTGCTTCGAATACCAAATAACAATGCATTTCTCTCGTAAATCGATACACTTTCCCCAACTGTCTACCATATGCTCACTACAACTCTCCTCGCAAACAAACCGCAGGCCTCTGTAAACATCACATATAAAATAAAGAAAAACATACCGTATATATATATATCTGTACAAAACAAAAACTGCTGACATGGTAAAACAAACCAAAATCCAATTCTCCAAGCTCTTTTAGCTCAATACACACCACTATTGATGAATTGCGCGATTTGCAAATAACTGAAACGTGTATTTCTTTGTGCAATTTATTTCTATCCACTTTCTTTGAAGGAAAAAAACGAGAGAATGTTTCTACTTTACTGCTTCTATACATCAAGCGCTATACACAACAGTGAATTTTTGATTGTATATGTATGATAGATGGAAGGGATTTGAATGCATCCACCGTCAGCTACTGCACGGCAAGCGACGCAGGCGGCAAACGGATGGCTCTCATCCATCAATGATTTCCCGAAGGGAGGAAGTGGGCTCGAGTGTCATGCATCCACCAACATCGCAGTGTTCCCTACGTCTCATCTACAACCATTGATCTCGCTGGATTTGGATAAAGCGCCAGCTCACAATGCTCTTTTATAGATAAAAATAAAATAACAACATTGGCAAACGTTATCTATATTTTTTTTTTTTGGTGTTGGTAAAGTTTGTAATCATATTTTCTCTTTGTGTGTATGGATTTATTGAATTACATTTTTCTGCGAGTTGGACTTCCTGTTGTTTGTAGTGAATTCCACTTTCCGAGAGCAAACAAGTTGATGGTTCTATTTTCTCCGACTCAACTACAAATACCAAAGTGTTGAGTCGAAACCATCTCCTTAATCCCCTTTCTCAGGGTTTGCCACCATTTGACCCCCGAACACGCAGGAATTTTCGACGCGTTACAAATCCAATGTGTTCCACAACGTCATTTACCAGCGCCATCATCGAACTTTTAAGAATTCCATTCCGTTTTCCTCTTCTGTTCTCATCTCAAAGCCCTTCACTACTCCTCCCCAACATGGCAGCAAATTAACAATCTCCTTTTTTGCACACCAGCCAACAGTGATGGATGAGTGTGTTGGCTCAATCTATTCCAATGCAATCGATCCACTTCACTTCCAACTAACAATTTACTGCGAAATCCACAAAAAAATATATAAGGAGAAAGGAAAAAAAAATTCATGTCCGCAACCATGCGCTCATTCACATTTGCATTTCTTTTTCAAACAAAATTACCATTTAAAAAGAAGTGGGGTAGAAAAAATGTGAAATATTTTCCAACTCAATCAACAACTGCAAAAGGGGATCTCCTTTTTCTAAACGAACAACAAACACAAGGAAATTCGAAACAGATTAAACCGTTTCTTTGTCTGCTTTTAATAAACGCTGTCGCGCGTGTGCGATCACGTTTCACGCATTCTTTATCCCGAGCAAAGGAAAGTAAAGCCTCAAAAGGAAGTCTGAAAAACTTTTAACTTGCCACCAGACGACGCAGCGGTTTGACAAAATTACCATCATCCGTATACATTATCAGAAATCGACTGAATTCGTTTATACATGTTCTGAAGACCACCATCTGTTAACCTTCCCCCCATTACATAGTAAAAATTCCATTACCTTTTTTTTTTCTCTATCGCTTCCGCTTCACATCCCTTTTTGTATCAAACGGCAAAGGAACTGAATTTAAAATTTACTTAAAAAAAAAGAAACTAAAAAAAAAAACCAACAAAGTTCATGTTTTATTAGAACCAGCAGTTCTAAATGGAGCAATATCTAGTGAGAATGAAATGGGCAGCAAACATCTGCCTCCATTCCGCTGACCAATTCCCGCCTTTATAACCCATCAACAGCTTCATCATCTTCTGCAAACTCGCGTTGGTTGGTTGATAGTTTAATGTTACCAGCGGTTGCTAAGGCCATAGGCGACACGGAACCACCAACTTAAAGACAAATTAAAAATGACTAAACAACCGAACGACCATCTTAATTCCATTTCAAAAACAAAAAAATATTTATTTTTTTGAATTGAGAAATTACCATTCCCCTGGACATTACAAGAAATGTCCAATTCTTCACTTTTTATGAACAGTCCCAAATAAAAAGAATTGACAGTTCACTAGTCTATGAGTAATTGACGGCACACAATAGTGCGCAGTGGGCTCTGCTCTCTGATGATGTCTCAACATGTTGGAAATAGCAGCCAGGTCAGCTGTCAACCAGGGGAATCAATACATCGACCTACCCAACTGGCCGCAAGGTCAACTCTGATGACCATCACGACAGATGGCTTCCATTTTAAACACCAGCAAAGGGCGTGGTCCCAACTTCTGTTGCCAAACTACTACACATTTCCACCTTTTCCTCTTTCCCCGTCCTATGTAAATCTCGACCTCGAATTGACTGCACGACATTTGCACCGCACCATCCACAATAGCGTTTTCCTGCGCAATGACTTTCAGGTCATTTAAAATAGAAATATATATAAATATTTAAGAGGAGGACAAGAGGGGAGAGAAGAAGAAATAATGGCAGCAGCGTAAATCAATTTAACCAACTTTTTAATGTCACCTTTAGGAATGCGAAGCAGAGGAAAATTATCATGAAGGGCGAAGTTCTTGCAAAGAAATCGTCGAGTGTGGTGAAGGGAGAGGAGAGGCGAGGCAAAGAAACTCCTGTTCATGAGGCCTTTGAGAGTGACACCAACTAGGTTTTAATTCTCTCCCCTTTCTACAGACCGAAGGCGAATGAAAGCGCGCTTATTGGATAATAAAACACAGACATGCAAAATGCGAGTTCTTGTAAAAAAATTTTTTTTTAAAAAAACAACAAGAAATTGCGTATTATACAATTTCATATAATTTTTCCCTTTCAAACAACATGGAATCCACTGTTTGGCTTTTCCCAATCTTGCTTTTACGTCTTAAAGCGCAATACTTAGGCACATCCAATGAAGAATTAACACAACGTGACAATTAGCGGCGTTACATGTTAACATGAGACCGCATTCTTGAATGCAACTCATGATACAAGATCAGGAGCAGATCCAGAAAACGTACAAGAAAGTGGCCATATTTTGGTTCAATTTTTCACCACACAAAAATTGAATGTTTTTGGTCAAAATTTATCTTTTTGGGGTTAAAAATAAATTTTTTTGGCCTAAAAATAAATTTTTGGTCTTAAAAATGAAATTTTTCCATGTCAATTCCCCAGATTCTTGTGTTGGATCTTTTTTTGTTTAGCCAGTAAACTTCATAATAATAAAATCAGTTTATTCCGAGGCTTTAAAGCCTTTCAGTTCACATGTCCTTGTCAAGAATATTAGAGTAGGCAGGTGTCACGAAGCAGTAAGCAACTTGGAACCAATCGACTTGTGGCGTGTTTTCGCTCTAACTTTAATAACAAGCTTGTCAAGTCGAATAAGACGAAAGAACACACCCAAAAATCATTTCTCCCTCGTTCCATGTACATTCACACTTCACTTTAGTTGACAAACATTAAGTAACGCGACTGAATGAATCCACTCGATCCACGTGAACAAATACGTCAACAAACCGCCTTTTTTTCCCCTTCTCCCTTGCGCCTAAATCATTCTGTTTTCATTAAATAAACACAACGGAAATGTAGGTCTACACCAACCGGAAGCCAGCGAAAAGTTGACAACATTTATTCGCCATTGTCGTCAAGAATTCAGGAAACCAGGACGCCGACTGACCTAAGCTCGGAAGGAAGCTTTCACGTTTAAAACTGAAGTCCAGTCTATTGACAAACTTTCAAATATTTTTTATAAAACCAAATTCAATTCTTTAGGCAATACTAATACAGTAGAACCCCAATTATCCGGACTAATTGAAGAGCATGGGTGTTCATAAAACCGATTTGTTCGCAAAGTCGGACATTAGAAGTTTATGCATACATACCAGAATACGAAAAAAAAAATCGTTTTCTACATTTACGAGTATAAATTACTGAATTTTATTACATACTGTATGTATTCTACAAAAGTTTGAAATAACCGGTCGTTCAGATAATCGTTTTTACAGATGATACAGGTGTCACTTAGACCACCCGACTGCCATATTGCTGAATTCAGCCCTCTTCATTGCCCCTGATGTCATTTCTTATCATTTTATATCAATATTATACACAATCTAGACTTCTAGACCAAACATTTCATCAAAATTGCAGCCCACATTGCAGCACACAACATAGCGAAGCATAATCACGATAGTGGCCATTTTCATTTTTGTTGTCTATTTATATTTTATAGCGCTAGATTTCTTGGGGTTGTGACTTTTCCGCTATATTTACACCCATATCGGGGAAAAGTACCTACCATTGATTTTATACTAAAAATAAAGTAAGCAATGTGTGATGCAGCGCCTGGAATTTAGTAAAGTGTGTGTCGTGCATCCATCCAATGCAATAAAAAAGCTTCTTTATTAAGCCGGCGTTGAGTGCAAACCTTGCGATAATAAATGAAATGGGAAGGCAAATGAAAACCCATTCACAGCTTTTCCGTCTTAATGTGTTTTCACTTGGCGCAGTTGGAGCTTTCACTTCCACTCCGTCTTTGTTCTAATACATTTCAATGACCGGGATCAATTAGTTTACTCCAACTGATAAAATATACCTGCGTCCCCACCGCATCTCTTCCACTGATGAAATTCGTTGCAATAAAACACACGACCACGTGCTCGCATTTATTATATGCTGAATAAAGCAAAAGGGCAAAAGAAAAGGAATTTGCACGTGCAATTTCGCCCAGTACCTACTGCATACTCGCAGGAAATCATTTACGAGACAAAATGACCTTTATGAGCCGCGCACCACTTGAACCACCACCACCACCACCAACGCCATCATCATTTCTTTGCTGCTTTTCCACTTGGCAATGGCATTTCAGGACAACTATTTCCTTTCATAATAGCAAACTTTAAAACTAAAATATCACCATATTGCATTCGCAACAAGATGTGCTCGAAAATGCAAGCTTGGCGGACCCTCACTAAACACAATGAGCCCATTTTATAACCCTCTAAACATTCAACAACAACAAAAATCAATAAAAATCCAATCCAATAGCAGTTATTAAACTTTTTCCTTCCCTAAAACAAATTACAAACCGAAAACATTTATTTCCCAGAATTCTTTTGTACTTTACTTTCATAGCTGCAACAGACAAAAAAGCGACGTTCGTCTAACAAAGAAAATAACCGGAAAAACTGTTGCGAGATCAATGCTCTACACCTGTGCCGTGCTTTTCTAATCGGATTTTCTCATAGAGCAGTCACATGTACGCATTAATGATTAACACAAATCCATCAGTTTTATAAAGAGGACGGAAGCAAAAAAAATATTTCTTTTTCCAAACTCATGTGTAGAACAAAAGTAAAAGTGATGGAGGATGTTGTGATAAGGGCAAACGTCAATAGCACTGTCGTAATCCTACTATCTGTTCAACCCAGGCTTCAAGGAGAGATTTAAGAAAAGGAAAAAGTACGGGTAATTACCTCAGATTGTCATCAGGAAGAAAGGGTCTGCAGTACTGATAAAAAGATCCAAACTTGTTACAAAATTATAGGGGATTAAAAATGGAGGGTGGTTGCCTTCGATAATCTTATCGAATTATTCTATCCCCGTTAAGCCCATCAGATGCGTTTACTCTAAAACACAAAAAATATCTTAGATGAAAACCATCTGTCTCAATGCGCACTTTCTTTATGATAATAATAGTGATTTTAATGACATTAACGGCGCTCTAAACTACAAACAATAAATCAAAACCATAAGCCTTTCGATCCGAGACTAAAAAATGGACCGAGATGTACGAGACCGAGATTCCGAGACAAGCGAGATCTGGAAGTATAGGTTTGGATAATCGGGGTTCTACTGTAATTTGAAAAATGCTGAGTGAAAACACAAGTTTTTTTGATTGTGTGAATTTCACTGTCAAAAATTATGAGTTATAGATCAAATTTATCATTTTTTGAACTGAGCAAATTTAGCCAAAATTAAAAAAAAAAAAATTCAAATTAGTCGAAATGTGCATTTGAATGCTTTGCTATTCATAGCAGTGTGGATTTATCCTCTAGCAAAGAAATGTTTCTTCGCATTTCTTGATCTGAATCTAAATTTTGCAGCAAACATGTCTCAATTGTCTACATCAGCTTGAAATTAAAGGTACACTGGAATGAATGCCTTCAGAGAAAAGCAACAATAAAGAAAGCATGTTTTGAGTTGTGAGCCCAAGGATGTTACATGTTCAAACAAAATATAACTTAAAAAAACTCAACCCCAAGTCATTGGAATTTTCCAGAATTCACACATTGCATTATTAAAGACCACAACAAAAGCAGGGTTGTTCGTAATAAATTGGAATGAAATTAGTGGGTCATTAATAACAAAATAGATACCGCCAAGTATTTTCAAACCACAAGGATCAAGTAGCAAATGCAAATAAAATTTCTTATTCGATTGCTCCTATAGACGAATTGCAGACTTATTCCCATTTCCAAAACTACTTGGATGGGTGACTTACAAGAAATCCCAGTTGTTTCTTATCTTCTCAGCAACAACATCTTCCACCTGTGTTTCACCAATTTTCCTAGTTCTTGGTCCAAATGGAAAGTTGGGTTTTCACATCAGTCGTCTCACAGAATTCCTTCACATTCGAGTTACGCTTCAAAGAAACTTGCAGCTTACCCAACGCAATTAACTGTTTGAACCAATTGAGAATGATTTTACATACCAACTACAGTTGATTGGATGATATACGAGTAGTATATTTTTGAAGGCAACGACTGCTGCTTGAGAAAAATAAACTGGCATTCTACCATAACCTAACCTAAAGGTGATAATAGATGCTTTGTAGCAGAAAATAACCAGGATATTTTTACATGTCAATAGGCATTTTGAACCAAATTTGCTCTGTCAATAGCCACTTCCATTTTTGGGAGAAAAGAGTAGCTGCATTCGACTAGTCATTCAGACTAAACACAATTTTTAAACTGCATTTTAAACTGCTTGACCGAGGGACCCGTGTGAAGCTGGCAATTCAACTATAACAGAATTTATGAAAATTGATTGTGCCCTAGTCTACTACTAATGAGCCACCACTTTTCAGCAATTAAGCTCATAGCAAGCTAGGAGAATTTGAAAATGTGCTAACTTTACATTACAATCTGCAGTGTAAAACCAAAATTTTGCTCCCAAAACTATTGAGGCACACCTCAATGGCAATGAGCTCACCATTTTCAACCATCGAGCAGCACTTCCGGTTTATTGGTTTAATCCCAAAACAATTGGATTGTAGTCTGCTATCTATGCAATGAGAAATTCTGCTATAGTTGAAGTGAATGAGGCTTGTCTCGATCAACCTTAAAAATAGCAGTTAAATTAGCCTGCTTTCAGTTCTAGTCGGTATGTACACAGCATTTAATCAACAAAAACCATTTAACTGCAATTTTAAACTGACTTTTCGAATGCAACTAGTGATTGAGAAGCTATCTTTCTAGCCCGCTTTGTTTCTCATGTAATTTGTTCGTGCTAGTTTGAACCCAGCTTTAATCTTTTCCAAAACACAGTATAGAACCGTATTGAAATTAGCAGAGAAACTTTTGCTACCACAGCTGCAACTCGAGATAACAAGATAATCTTAATTGACCCAAAAGTTTCCACCAAAGAAAAAAAAACAAAATTAAAACTAACCCATTAAATCACTCGAAAACTTTCCTCCTTCGAAAGGAACAACAACTCTAAAAATTAAAACTGGCACCAAAACTCAACTTTCAATTTACCTGAAACGCACGGCTCAGATTATTACTCGTTCCAATCATCCCCAGATTTCCTTCTCAACATATTAATAACAAACCATACGCCACCCAGCATATTAGGCGCGGGGATCTGGCAAGCGTAATCTCCACGCCATATAAATATATATACACTCTACTCAACATCATCCAACTCATTGGCACACGCTACTCGGCCCCAACACGACTCAGCCCGCCCCTTCTATATAACTCTGAGAGCTCGCAGCTTTAGAAGCAAGTCGCACACCGAATGACAAATCCGATACGAGCTTACAATGGCAATTGAATGGATGACAGCTGCGATGAAATCCTGATTTACAACCACCACTCCAAGATCCATCAGCTGGCGAAACAAGAAAAAAAAGAGAATGAAACGACAACAGTAAAAGACCCGGTAAAGGGAACGAATGACCCACCACACACAACTCCCAACAAAGTACACATACTCCATCAGCTTTGAATGTGACATCTTCTCTTCATTGCCGGTGACGTCAACAGTCAAATCTGTTCCTTCTGTCTCAATTCTCACTTTCCAAATGGAGTGTACTAAAGGAAAAAGTAAAAAGACCCATCTTCTCCCATTCTATCTCTAGAATATAACCCCATAGATATTTTTCTCTCCCTCTTATTGGCCATTTCAAATGACACATTTTCCAATTTTTCTCCCGGGTTGGATGAGTTGGAGCGTGGAAGAAGTGAAAATCGGCCAAACTTTTTTTCCACAATAAATAAAAAAAATTTATATAAAATGTGTGTACGCATCGTATCATTTTCATTGGAACAAACTTGGCTGCTTCTTGCAATTAGTTATGCCGTTGCAACATGAAGGGCATTTTGATTAATATTATTGCATACAATTTCTGAAAATCCTGGAAGAAAATTTAGTGTTCATGCACACAAACTAGTTCACAGTAACTTTGCCACTTGCAACATTAAACTTTATTACTGACATTTGCCACTAAAGCTATTATTTAGAGAACATGCATACAAGCTCACGGTACCTCATTAGGTGTTTACGCCCAGTATTATTCCCAACCAAAATAAATTACGCTAAAATCATTAATACAAATGGTGATTTCAGCGATATAATTATCCTTAAAATCTTATTAGAAGATATCTGCTACCCACCACAAAGACCGTTGGTCAAACTATTTCTTTATTTGAAATAATTGAAGTCCAACCTAATTGTAGTTTTCAAACACTAGAACGTAACCTCCTATGGGGCATTCTGTAAACCATTGGTAGTGTCTGATATCTTGATGCCAAAATCAATCTAGAAAATCCATGTCTGCACTCACATAAAAGCAAAAAATACATAATTTTTAGAAATAATATCAAGGTCATGGCACTATTCACTTGTGTGCAATAAACAATTTTAGACTTATGTGTTTTCGTGTGCAAAAAATGGAATTTAGTGCTTAAATTTGGCGTCAAGATATCGGGCGAAGTGTGCTGTTGACTTGATGCCCATAGCAAATCACAAATGTTTATGGTAATTCTTTTAGTGCTCATTTGTGATAATTATTAAAAGCAGTTCCATTTGTACTTTAATTAGATTTTAATGTTTCAACATAAAAACAAATTCAATTAAAATCACGCATCAAGTTTTGGTTTACAAAAGAGAAAAGGAAAAAAAAAAAGGGTAAAAAGGGTTTTTATTTTTTACACTTTTTCAGCCAATAAGAAGAGTTTGACTACCACTTGAAACTATCTCTTGTCAAACTTGAGTATAGTGCCATCATTTGGATCTATCTCGTTTCATTGCTTTCCATCTCCTTCATGAAATTATATAAAAAGTTTATTTCATCATCAATAATAACTTTATATCGTCTTTCCCTCCAATCATTTCCAAACCCATTTTCACATTTATAGAGAACTTAAAATCTACGATTTCTATAAAACTATAAAAACAGAATAAAAAATTCAACGCTCAATTTCAATTTGCGCCACCACAGAACCAAAACCCATAGCATGCTTTTAAACTCAATTGCCAACTGCCAATATCGCCCAACAACAAACCGAGCGAATGAAACAGACAACACACGCACAAACATCGCGTTATTTATTTATCTGCCATAACACTTGCGCACAAAGCTCTCCTTAACAGATTCGCACCAAAATTGCTCATCCGAGCGGCGGAAAAACCGAAAACGGATGAGAAGCGAAAGGAACTCAAACACCCTCGCTGCACTCAATTTCCATTATTCACCGTGTAAATTGAACTGTCTCTCCACTTCATGAAAATAATAATAATAAAAAAAAATTAAAAAAGAAAAATATATATTTTTTTAAAAAATATAAAAATTACTCCTCGCTTTGCCACTTACATAATGGCACCAAAACATCCTCCCCAAATTCACAAATTATTTCATTCATATGCAAAGAAGCAGTGGGGGTGATAAAAGAACGAAAAATAAATAAAACGGCCTTTTCACACCATTTGCGCATTCCACGCATGCGTTTTCCACAGTTTTGCAGTCCCATTAAAACTTTTATAGCCCATAATTGCGTATGGAAAAGAAGATGTGGGGGGAAAACACACACACAAACATTTGGTGGATGTTGGGGAGTGTGTGGGGGGCGGGAAAGTGTATTTGGATTTGCCATCCCACACAATTCAAACTTTAAGTTGGGTGATCAGCACGCACGTGCGAGCCTTGGCGTCCCTCAGCGATAAACTAAGGCTCTGTAACGTCGTCTTTTACTACTTCCCACAATGCATTACGGTTTTCCCTAAGTGCAAATTGACAGAGCATGCGCGAGTCTATAACCAAAGAGGTCGGGGCAATTCAAAATTTACTCACACACACTCTTGTTCATGTGCAACACAAAGAGTTGTTGTGCATCTATGTAAATAAATGTCTAGGAAATTCAAAAAGAAAAAGAGAAAAGATGAATGATAATGCGTCCTGTGGCTTTGTGTCAGATAAAAATAATTAGTCAAATGGTTTCACTTCAAGATATTTATCTTCTATATTTTTCATGCACTTCTGCAGGATTTATCACGCATCACGTGGGAATTATGCTGACGGTATCTCCCAGACTATCATCAAAGTTGTTTTTTGGGTCTTTTATTTACTGCTATTCAATTACTTAATGGAAAAACACTTAATGTGTTTAATTTTTCAACGTTGGTTTTAAGCTGTTTAGATTCATACAAAATTTACAAGAAAATGTCCGATGTCTATCTCAACGTGCACATTGCTACACCGTGGTGCATTTCACGGCAGAGTAATCTGATGGATGATTTGTTTACTTTTTGAATTGTTTATTTGTAAATCGTTAACTCGAGCCTTTTTACGACGAAATTTGTGAGTAATCACTTTGTTAGAAACATTAAAAACCATAAAATGCAGATAATTTTATGCATAATTATTCCCAGTAGGGGCATTAAAAGTTAACTTTCCTTTTAATTTTACTTTAAGGCAAGATAAGATGAGGGCAAAATATCAAGCAAAATAAAATGCTCTAAAATTAAAGTAGACAATATACATACCACCTCACTTTATCCGGCATTTTTTACTTCCCAGTCCGTTGTAAGCATCACCACACCATATAAGGCACTTTGGGTGCCTTTATTCCCATTAAGTAAATCTCAATCACTCGACAGCGCAAGCAGAACGAAAATAATAGGTGTGTTTATATCAATTTCCCAATTTTAAGTGTAAGCTCTCAACATTAATCTTTCATCGAGCATTTACGCAAGCATGACTCATTATACGCGTCTTTAAATTCATTGAACATCTCGAACGTTCACTTCGCGCCATGTGTTTCTTAAATATAATTCGAACACCTCAATGCAAGCATTTTAATTTTTTTCAAATTTTTCAAATTTTTCAAATTTAGCACAGCAACAGAGCAGTAAGACTAAAAGAAAACGAGACTTTTGTAAAGTTTGGCGTAAAAGGCTTAAATTAACTGCGTGCAATCACAAAAGCAGCAAACTATGTACAAAAGTTACACTCGGGGCCCATTATCATCAGCAGAAATGGAAAAGCAGCGGAATAAGAGGCTACACTTTCCCCGTTCCCACATTCTGCATATTCAAACTTCAGAGCACGGCAAAAGTTAAGAGGGTGCAATTATCCCAGTCTATATGAATTCCAAAGGGAACGAATATCAGCTCTCTAAATTGGCTTACACATAAGAAGACTGCGAGAACCATGTAGAAATTATTTCCATCGCTTAAGACCTAATTATTAAATAGCACTAAAGCCGTAATAACTAGATGGAAAATAAGTGCAGGGCCCATTCCAATATTCTAAACAAAGCTCCTTGGTCCTTGCCAAACTTGCATCCGCATTCTCAATTGCTTTCATTTCCATTTCCAGCCGAATCGATTTCAAACGCAACCTCAAGACCCTCTTTCCCCAAACAACATTAAAAGCTGAATTTAATATTAACACGAGATTTTATTAAAACCTATGATAGTTATCTGAAAACCGATTCGCACTTCCAACTTCATTTCCATTCCTCGAGAATGAGATTAAAAGCCCGGATGCACGGGGATAGTGAAATCACCGAAAACTCGACAGTTACCGAATACCGAATAATAATAATATCAAAAAATAAAATTATTATTAATTTTATTAATATTTGAAATTAATTTTAAACCAGTCTAAATGTAAGATTTTACGTGTTAAATTTGACATTTAGACTGGTTTAAAAAATGTAAACAAGTGTAAATGACTTTATGAATGCGCCTACTGTCATTTTCGGTTTATTCGGCCAAATAATAAATAGCTGCCGAATGTTCGGTGCATCCCTAGTCTTGTGATTGCTTGGGACCCACCAATTTATACTAATAAAATAAAACCAAAATAAGCACAAAAAATGTTTAGCTTTAAAGAGACCGCTACAGCCAGGTCTTTAAACGTCTATCTTTCGGTCTGACAAATGAGAAATGCTCCTTTTCCCCCCTCTAACATTCAATTTTGATGGCTGAAGACTTCAACATATGCGAACTGACGGCTTGTCAATTAAATTTTGGTTTGGTTTGAAATTTAAGTGAATTTAAATGAATATTACAGTCAAATCCAGCTGCCATTAAGTAAATAAACATGTGACTAAGGAATAAATCCTGTTCTTTTGACTTCGTTCAATTCCAAAGTATAAATTTCCAACCGCATTTGCATCACTAAAGAAGACATCCCACTCAAACCCAGAACGACCTCGCCATCATAACAAACATCTCATCCCTCTCATCCGATTAAACAAATGAAGCGAAAAGTCTTCCGCAACATTATCCCATTCCTTAATCCGCTAAGTACGAATAAAAAATGTCGATTCCAACCGAACACAAACAAATTTATTCATACAAATTTCATCCTATTACATTTCCCTAACATTTAACCCTTTATTAAATTTCCAAATTCCGTAACCAGACTTGTACACCCAATGCCATCAGCGCGCTACTTAAAAAGAGAAGGAAATTCCTTCTTGGAAAATGGAAACCACACAGGCCATCAAATCAGTACTTTGTGCCATTCTTCTTCATTGACCGTAGAATAAAAATTTCATGTCCCTTTCCACACCATAAAATCATTTATGAGTCATCCAATAACAAAATGCACACTTGTTAGCCCTTCCATGGAATTATCGAACTTGCCACTAAATTTGTTGAAATTTTTGAACTTTTTGAAACTCTTCGTTGTTGAATGATAAAAACATCTACCTCAATGATTTTAATGACAGTACTTTTCCCTTATAAAAACCCCCGGTACGCCTATAAGTATAGTGGAACAGTCATAAGTCTACAGCCATGGCGATAGTTTCCCACTATTTACGTCACTGACCAAAAATTGCAATTAGCAACGACCTCATTCGCCACCATTTGGATTCTCTGCTTCATTTGCATGGAAAGCACATGTAACTCATTATTTCCCTCTTTGAATTCATTCCAATTCGCAATAATAAAGTTGTGGCTTTCTTTCGAAGCAGTTAAAAATAGGAATTCTATCTATCTCTGTTAACTGTCGCAGTACCAACCTAAATAAAATCCCTTTATCACCCAACCCAGATCATTTTTGACCCAAACCAAAAAAAAAATTTCCAAAAATCAATGAAATGACTTCATTATTATGTTGAAATTTCACCAATTTTTTATAAGTTGAAAGAGTATGACAAAAATAATTGAGATTGAAGTCAAAAGTAGTGAACAAACACAGAAATTTAATGAAACATTTTTTCAAAATGTTTTAACCTAATATTTTTTTTTATTGTTTGTTATGATGTTGGAACAAAATACACAAAATTTGAGAAAAAAAATCCTTTTAGTTTTAAAGAAAAAAAATAAAAACACTTTTGTGGGTCATGTTTGACCCTAGGTAAGTCTAATTTTATAACTATAACGTAAAAATTCAACCGCAACCTCAAGCACTGCATTATTGCTGCTCCAAACCCGAAAAAATCAATCAAAACCATCAGCCTTTCAATCAAACGAACATCGTCAAACAATTACATTTTGCATTATCTCTGATAGTTAAAAAGATGAATGCACTTGAAGATGTCTTTGGAGGTCAACTTTGAAATCAGAATCGGGTTGCCCCTTCTTAAATTCCTGAACATTCCCATCAACAAATTTTCGCTATCTTCTTATTTGCCCAGAAAAGGGCCAGCTAGCCCGCCCACCACTTCGGGAAGAATTGAGTACATCAATCAACAATAATTTCGGATTTAAACTCAACACCCAAAAATATTGCCCACACCAACTTAAGAAGAGGTTACGGCACCTGATCCCAACAGACCGATTCTAACTTTCGACCGGTGCCAAAACTCCTAACTCATTGCACCATTACGGTGCGTGCGGCCACTGGTCATCCCGGGACGCGTTGCCGCACACTAGTCCCATAAATGTCGGCTTAACAGCTTCAAAGCGACGATAAATTCATAACAAATGTTTGCACTCTTCAATATAGATGAGAAAAGACAAAATCGCCATTAAACTGCCCTCGCACGCAACTCATACATTTTCACACTTTTTATTTCACTTGGGACAAAGCGAAAAACAAATCAAAGAGCAAATAAACCAAGAGAAAACAGTCAAATAAAAAAATTAATTAATTATAACCACATTTTAAAAGACCCTTCAAGTGTGCAGAGGCGTATTTAACTTTTATGTGTCAAGTAAATTAATAAAATAAAGCGAGATAGGCGTCGAAAAGAGAGAAACCGTGAGCTGTTCAGCTGTGCCGCATGGACAAAATCTGTCGCCAAGATATTAAAGCCGTCATTAAACTGTTTTATGCCATTTCAATATCCCCTTAACATAAATATAATTCCGTAGAAATTACTCAGGGCGTGTTTTCGCCCGCATAAATCAACATGTGAATTTAGGAGCGAGGTTAATGGTCCTTTCCACTCTTCTAATGATACTGCAGACAAATGACATCGCATCAGCGGTTTTGTCAGTGGCATTTCGACATCGCCAAAATATCAACCTCAAACACTTCTCAACTTGCAATTTCCATCTCCCATCAAACTATCGACCACTCGCTCTTTCCTTCACTCTCTCTCTATCAAATCGGGCCAAAATAATAATATAAAAAAAAAGTTGGCACTTTAAATTCCATCAACTTGCAATCGACTTTGATATAAAAAATTATTGCAACGGTTGCTACTTTTTCTGCCTCCATCTTGCAATGCAAAAAAATAACGTTAAGGTGCAGAAGAAATGTACCCAGTGGCATTTTTTTGGGCTAGGTCGTTACAAATTCTAAAAAAACCCAAAATGTATTAGGAAATTGTCCAGATATGTTGTTTAGATTTGGTGATTTAAACAACAGAACATGGAAAACTGCAAGTTAAACATAACTATGAATGCAGCTACTTTGTTGACGTCATGTTCACATGGAAAGTGTAGCTTTAATGGCGAATTTCAGAATCTAAAAACGTTTCGTTTCGTTACGTCCACTTATTTCGTTTCTATTGTCGATGTTTCGGCGACCAAAATTGAATTCCGTCCTTCTTTGCACTATCCATTAGTATTTCAGAAATCAAGATAGTTCAGAGAGATATTCTTATTCCACTGGCGGCCTTCTTAGAAAATGTCGTCTTCCCCATTTCTATAATGAAAATTTCACTTTTTTTGCATTTCCCAAATGACTTTTTCCAATACTGCAACAATGATGAGTACTCTCGGACGACACAGAAGTCAGAAATAAATTTGTAATGCCACAACCTTCGCTATTTAATTCCTCAAGCGAATATAATTAATGTGGAAAAAAATAAAAAATATATAAAGCAAATTTTAAAAAAACGGAACCGTATAACATGTCAAATCACTATTCCAAAATCCCATAAAATATTAATCGACAAACTCTCTCTGTCCGCCAATTTATTACATTAGGCCTCCATCAAAGCTGGAAATATAAAAAAAAATGTTATTTTAGCGAGGAATTAAATGTCTTAGCTGTTTCTTTACATTTTTTCTCCCTTAACATGGGCGTCTTTCGATCGATTCTTGGTAACGCAACCAGCTTTGTACATCTTCATAAAATGCATAATGAATGCCTCTATACAGTGGTATCTGCCTCAAGATAGCGCACACAATTTTAATGCCTTGTGGAACTTTTACTTCACTTTTTTTCTATTTTGGATCTACTTTGACTCCAGGGAAAAAACTTTCCACCAAAATATGTCTATATCATCTGAAAAATTCGACCTTGCATATTTTGCACCGAAAAAAAAATATTCAAAAGCACCTTGTTTGCACACAACACCGAAATTTTTTTAAAAATATTTCACGTTAAATATTCTAAGAAACTGTCGCTGTCAGTTATTAGACTAAACAATTTTCTTAAAGATTATTTAATCATCTAGGTTTAAGTAAGCTTTCAGGCTGTAACAAAAAAAAAAAAGACAAAACGGGCCGCCATTTTTTTTAGTTAAGCCAAGACAACCCCCAACTGACGGCGCGTCCAGTCAGCACTGCCACTTTCTTTGATGTGGATGAAATTTATCACAGAATTAGTGCTCAATTAGTGCTAATTTGTACTGCATATGCAATTAGACTGCAATTTTAATTTCCAAACAAGCTTTTTGACATTTTAAAATATTTTACATTTAAACGACCTTTAAACCACTTTTGTCATTCAAATGGCTGCCTGCAATAAGCATTTAGACTGGTTTAAACCAGATAACCTAGACTAAATGACTTTTCGAATGCAGCAAGTAAAATGCACATCAATTCGGATTTATAACCCAAATAAAATGCAATTTTATTCACCAATTAGCGAACCCGTATTGTTTCGTGGACACGTTCCACCTAACTTTGCATTTTAGTCCTTAGCAACTTTAAAATGGATTACCCATCCTTTTATCTGCTCATTCAGTAGTGGAGCTGATTGTTTAATTTTATAATGACTCAGCATTGGCTAGTTTCCTAATGAGACCTATTACACATATGCGAGCCTGAATTTACCAAGAATACACATTAGGCGCTATTGGGAACTTAAAATGACAAATTAACTCACCACTCTTCAAATTGATGAATTGTGTATCCTAAGGGAGTGAAAACCGCAATTACCTTGATGAACCCGGAGTAATAACAACTATTGTGATAAATTCAATATGTATTAGATGCTCTGTCGCAACTCTGCTTTAATTTTACACAAATTTCTCTCCAAATTTCCTTTTTCTATCACGATATGCTAATTACTTTTCAATCATTTCACACATGGCCTGCTGCCTTTGAGCTCACAATTCCGCCCGGTTTAAAACTCAAAACGAAAATTCCCAAATTAAATTCAGCTCAGTGACAAATAAAATTAAGAAAAGATGAAAAAGAAAAAAGAAAAAAAAATAAAAAAAAATACAAGAAAATTCTTCCCGAAATGAAAAATTCCAACAAGAAAACCAGAAACCTTTCAAACTCGTCGTACCGGAAGAAGAAAAAAATTTAAGATTAAAGATTTTTTTTTTCTTCCTATCAAGAAACACCTCGCTAACAACTTCTCTCATAAGCTAACTTAATTTCCGAAAGAAAAAAAAAATACTGGAGTCCCCTCACCCCAAAAGAAAAAAGAGAAACCCAGCTCTGCTTCTTATAGGGAGCAGAGGTTGTGGGAAATATTGAGAAGTCAAGTCCAAAATAGAGTTATTTAAAATCTGGTGACAGCTGGCAAAAAGCTTATGGACTCAGCATTTACCCTTCAACCAATACTAACACGTGCCTTCTTATGAAATATATAAAACACTAGTATAAGACCGCATTTCTGTCTTTTCAGACATTCACACATGACTGAAAAAACTCATACAATAAGCCTTGTTTTCAGTACAGTGAATACTAAATTTAAAATCAAAACACATCCCACAAAAGACAACAAAAAAAATCATTATTCCCCTCACATTTTTAACTCAGTTCACACACTTTAAAGCTGAAAAAATACAATATATCTTTGGAAAATTCTTAGTAAATAGTGCGTGAGCCTCTAATTGCACACGGATGTGCAATTAGAGGCCTGAAATATACCTAAAAATCCAAAAACAAAAAAAAAATTTTCGGCAAATAAATGCATTTTTTAGACCAAAAAATACATTTTTAAGACTCAAAAATTCATTTATAAACCTGAAAATGTTGAGGTTAATTCTGATGGATTGGTATGCTTACTGCAACTTGGAGTTAAAGTTCAAATTTAAGTCAACATCAGGAATTTTTGTCTACTGTGGACACTAGTGAGAACCCATCTTTATGGACAACCACATTAAATTTTAGACCTAAACCAGTTCATCCCCTTCAAATAATTTCTCTCCTCACTAAAACTTAACCCATTAAAATAATTCAACACTCACTTCCCTTCAACATTCCAAAAAAAAAAAAAAATGTTCCAGCTTGAAAACATTTTATGACTTAGTAAATGACTCTACTTGTTTCTTCCTTCCAACACCTAATTCCACTTTGCACTCATCTCGTGAAATTAAACTTAACACTAAGCGAACTTAACACAGAACAGCCTGTAGAAAGAGTGAAAAGCAAATTAAAATTAAAATGCCACCATCTTTCCAACTCTTATGCAAAAAAAAAAAAAGCAAGGGGGGAATTTTTATATTGCTCTCTGCTTTTACTTTACTCCACAAATTTTTTAAAACCGGATTAGAAACTTTAATTAATGAAATAAAATCCTAAGTACACCTGAATTTTAAACCCTTTTAGTTAGATTAACTTTTCTACCTCTAATAAAAAGTGTTGAATTTCTAATTACAACTTCAATTTATAATTTAAAGCTGATAAAACCAATTTTGTTACAACTATTTAAACTCTTATTTTTACCACGATTAATATCGTAAGAGAAGTAGACTTCACTGTGCTGCATTTGGCGCTTTACATTTCTTGCTATCAAATTTGAATATTTCATGTCAACTTAACAAAAATTTAGTCACAAAATCGATATTTTAATAAAAATTGAATTAAATCTATAAAATAAAAAAGAAAAAAGAACCCTAACAGAAAAAAAAATCGCCCACAAACCCAATCCAAAAGTAGTTTAAATCCAATGCATTTCTCTGCACTCGTTTCCACATAAATAAATAATAATAAAAAAAGAATCCTCATTAATAATGCAAATCTATCGGAAAACCCGAGCCAAAAAGCATGTTTTTACTGGATTACATTATCATCGAGCCACACTTCCCCGAAAATTCTTAGATAATATTCCCCACCCCAGCCCCCCCAGCTTGAAAAAAAAAAATTCCTTCTCAAAATCCTTGTCCTACAACTGTAATCTCTAGCTTAATTAAAAGCTGATTTATAGACCCTAATAGAACAATTCATTAAACCACACCTTCTAAAGTCGCCGTAAATTTGCCATTTCCTAATTTATTTATCTTTGTCATACAAGCAAACTGGCAAATCCATAAACACAATTTATTTTATTGCTCTAGTTTATGTAAAGCGCATAACCACTTGGAATCGACCGGACCAAAGTGTTACAAAGTGTAGCAAATTTATCTGCAATGTGCTTGCTAACCATAAATCCTCATCAGCCCAATATATCGCACGAAATACGACACACTTTGATTCGACAAGAGAGCACTTAACTCCTGCTTTTTACGGCTTATTGTCGCTTTTTTGTCTCCCCGTTTACGATAGACTCCAACACAAACAGCTGTAATCTAAGACCATACTGCTATTTCTATAATCAAAATAAACGACCTCCAATCCAAAAACTACCCTTAAAAAAAAAAAAGAAAACCAAACTACCCTTACATAGCGGAAAATTTGGTTAGTTTTTGAAATGACACAATCGCAGTGTTGCTATGAACTTTTAGTTTAAGTTCATGAACTAATTTCAGGAACGCATTCACTTTTGAAATTGAACAAAAAAAGGACTTAGTTCCCATCAAATAGTGATCGTTCATTGCATGACAAAAATTTATCAAAATTTCGAAAATTATTACAAAAATTTATCAAAATTTCGAAAATTATTACAAAAATTTACCAAAATTTCGAAAGATTTTACAAAAATTTACCAAATTTTCGAGAATTTTACAAAAATTTACCAGAATTTCGAGAAATTACTAGAAATTACCAGAAATTTGCAATTACATAAACGCGAACTTTTATTTCAAGTTCATGAACTTGAACTAGTTCATGTCTGAAAAAATTGAAGTGAACGTGATTATGAACGTGTTCAAACGACCTTGGAACATGAATGTGAACGCATTCACAATTTCTTGAACGAGTTGCAACACTGGACAATCGTGACACCATCCTGATTGATTGAGGCCAGTATCTCTCGCGTCATTGTTTAGCAGATTAAATCGCACTCTAGAAGCTTCTAACCATCTCTTGCTCGAATTCTTTATCGCTCGCAAGTCAAACTTAAACATCCAAAAAATACAAAACACATTTATTTGTGCCATATATACATAAAATACCAACCAAAATTAATTATAAATCTTTTTATACGTCTCGAAACGACATGCAAGCATTGCAAACTGCACGCCATCATCATCGCCATCTCTTAAAATTGCCTCACTTCATTAAGTTTCATAACAAGCACTTATCACGTGACTATTAACCGGTACACAAATAACAAATTATTTCCCCACTTCAAACCCACCCGTCATATCTCTTCAAATAGGTTTTCGTGCCCTCGGAAATTCTCGTTAGATTATACTAACGTGTCACGTTCGACACAACATCGGAGAATGAAGTAAAAAAACAAATAAAAACAAATAAAAATAAATATTCTTACACTTAACTGAAGAAACAAAAATTAGACAGGAGGAGGAGCGGAATAAATCAACACGATAATCATTGCTACATCCGTTTAAATCGACCAAATACCTGATAGAAGAAGAAGAGAACAACTTCTTCTCTGCAAAATGGCTTCCGTCCAACTCCAGGCGGTTCACTAATCAGACGAAAACGAGACTTGTCGATCAAACGAGATTGGCGAAGAATTGCAACTGAGTTTTCTGCCCAAAATAAAAAATAAAAATAAAAAAACATTTAGATAACAATTTTTAAAAAAACAAATAAATTTGTTAATTTTAATCAGTCAAATCAGTACAAAGGTCGTGTTAAATCGAGCCTTGACCTTCACTATTTTTCAATCTTAAACAAGCGTCGTATTACAGTGACCCAATTGACCGTGTTATGAAATAAATGTATGGCAACTGCAATTTGATAAAGCAAAATGTAATTTCACTCAGTTTTCAATCGTAATTGAATTGGAATATTTATTCTAAGCTTTGATCTACTTTACGTGCAAATATTGTACAAACATAAATAGATAAAATTCAATTAAACTAACAAAATTCATTTAATCTTTAATCATTTCCCATTTAACATTTCAATTATTAGTCAGACGCGAGTCGCATTGAGTTGTAATGTAAACACATACTCGCCATCCACTGCTGACATTTCAATTTACATTTTAATTTTCAATAATCACAAACAATTCTTTCGGCCCCAATGATCAGTAATTGCCGAATTGCGCTCATTGCACACAGTTCAAGCTAAGTGCAATCACCATAAACTATTTCATCGATAAAACCGATTCAAAAAATAAACATTTCCGAACAAATTCATCAAAATGTAATACATTTATCAGCTTGATTGAAATATTCATCGAAGTGAGCTACGTCTCTCCCATTAAACAAATCATTCCACCTTCATATTCTGACACTTCAATACAACTCCCGACGCCATTATTCAGGTCATGTGACCCAACCCAACACATTCGATTGGTTGGTTGGTTAGTTATTCCACTTTTAAAATAAAAATTGATCCTAGTGCGATCCACTTGTCTGGTTTTTCCATTAACTAATCATTTTTCAATCTGCGCACGTGTCTAACTCTCAAATAGCCCAATTTCATTTACATTCCCATCGCCAAATTTAATGGCCCATTATTATTAGTACAAAAAAAATACATATTAAAAATTTACTCACGACATTTATTTCAATAAACCGAAAAAAAAAATAATAAATCTTTACAAAAATATATGTTGTAAATTTGGTGGCTTCCCAGTCCAATAAAAAGTTCAAAACCAATGTAAAAGTCCTGACATTTATTCTTACAACTCGCCTCGAGTGGCCATAACATTCAGATCAACATAAAAAACGATACAGTGACACCTAGTGTCGAAATTACAAAACGAATTTCTGTCATTGCATTTATAAAACCAGAAATTCCACAGAACGAATAATAAATAAAACTAAACGTAATAATATCATCAACAAACAAAAGACAGTTGCTTTTGAATGCGCAAAATAGTGTCTCCAGGAAATAAACAATTAACACTCCCCCATTCTCGGAGACACTACGGACATTTATGGAAATAATCTTTTACAATAAGAAATTAACTTAGGATGATTAACCCATTTCGTGAAAATGTCCGCTACATTTTCAGCAGACGGAATATACTTAATTTGATAAACATCTCTAAACAACCAATTGCGAGCAAACATTAGACGAATTTCAATGTGCTTGGTCCTTCGATTTTCTAAAGGATTTTTTAAAAAATCGATGGCTGATGCACTATCAGTAAGTATTAGGGGTGTGGCTCTTTCAGAACCAAAAAAACTTAATTTCGATAACCTATTAAACCATTCAATTTCGCGAACGGCGCTTACAATACCAATGAATTCTGCTTCCATGGCAGATAGGGCCACAACCCTTTGTTTCGAACATGACCATTCCACAGGTACACTTCCACAAAAGATTACAAAGCCCGAAAAACTCCTTCTCTCATCGCGATCTGATCCCCAACCGGCATCAGTGTAACAAAATAAATTATTACTAGAATTTACATTGTGCAAGTTAATACTGTAATCTTTTGTTGTTACTAAATAAGCAAGAACCTGTCTTAACATTCTGATATGTTCCTGGGAATGTGATGTACTGTACTGCGACAAAAGGATAACGGAGTACAAAACATCCGGTCGAGTTCTAGTTGCTATAAAAAGCAACGAACCAATCAATGATCG
>JAQIXU010000508.1:0-31633 GCA_034701245.1 Strigamia transsilvanica | reverse complement strand
AAAAAATCCTCCCCCTAATTACCGCTGTCAAGTAAAACTTAAATGGCGCATACTGTTTTGCCTTTGCTACCACATTTCTTTGCATTTCAATTTTTTTCCCCCTTCAAACCCAAGAAGACAGCTGAAGCGTAAATTTACTATGTGCGTGGGTGGTCAATAATGGCATTCTCAACAATATAAAACATGTAACAGCAATACAACTAATTTCCACCTACCAAATATAGAATTTGTCCATCGCTTTTTAATGAAGAAAATTCGCGGACCACCGCCCTTCTTTAATTTTCCCACTCATTAGCTTTATTGCCAAAAGTATTTACACGTTTCAGGTGGTCCGAGAAATGAAAGCGTTTGCTTTGCACCTGTTTCTAAATGGCAAGTTTTGCTCAGTTCAGGTGCATTAGCAATTCCCCCCGAGCTAAGCCATTTTGCTCTCGATGTCCCCGCCATCGTTGATGTGTGACAGGATAATGATATTAGCCAATAATTTCTTCAAGGTCCGATTCCGCTGCTTGTTATCCTTGATTTGTTTACATTGCGAATAAATTGCAAGCATTAAATTAATTTTACATGTGGAAACTTCAACGTGCCACTATGTCCTGTCCAAATTCCCAGCACAAAAATGCACAAGGTGAGTGCTGCAATTTGCGCTTTTTTTAAAAAATATTTTAAATTCAATTTTGCTTTTTCTCTAATTAATTTCGTGCTCAATCAGCGTGGTTTTCGGATACACACAATTTTACACATCATTAACGTCGGTTTTTTTAATTTTTTTTATTTATTTAAAAAAAAAAAAATCTTCTTTGATAAGTTCAAAGAATAACGCCGGAATTATTTCCCTTTCAAACTTCCTAATCGGGAGAAGAGACGGCAAAATTTTATATCTAATCATAAGCCGAACTTTTTTAATCAATATAAGTGAAAAAAATTAATAAACTTTATTTTTTTTAATTTTTTAATTTTTGTCTAAAATCTAATCAATCACTCAATTTCGTCAGGAAAACTAGACTTGACACTTCCCAAGCCAATCATGTTTTAATCTTCAGGATTTTGTGTACTAAACCAATTAATTCATTTCCTAGATGCATTTTTTCCATTTTTAAACACATGCAAATTATGCATATTACTAGTTACGAGCAATCACTCGAGGCTTGATTGCCTATAAATGGCAATTGGGTGGAGTTGAACTCCATCAATATCTGACACCTCGGTTGACAACTATCGAAATTATTCTTTCCCCAGGTGCGAATTCTAACCCAAGAATGTACAAAACCTAGCATTATTCCTTCTTTCTTGCGTCAACATTTTTTAAAACATTCATCTTTTTGCCACTTAATCATGCTAATTCTCAATCGACACATTTATAATTTGTAATAATATTAAATCGCTAAAACAAAACGACAAAAAAGAACGAGAAAAAAGTGATTTGCATGTGCATGTTGCACGCTTTAGCTAAGTAGAGTTGTGTAAAAAAGAACAAGTTTATTTGAGTGCATAAATCCATGCCAAGGAACTTTGTCTAAGTGAACGACAAGTTCGGGATCCAAAGATCCAGGTTTGGATAGCGTTAAGGAATGAACGACACACAACTGCAATAAACCCTGTCAAGTGTAATCAAAAAATAATTAAAATGGCAAAACTTTCACGTTAAAAGAAAAAAAAAACGTATTGCCTCAAAGCCAACTGTGTAAATTTCATTGCAGAGTTATAATTAAACAAAACAAACCCATTCTTTCAGCAGTAACTGTAATCAAAAGGCGGGAAATAAAATATCACAGTTAAAAAAAAAAATTAATAAATAAAAATTAAAAATTAAAAAAAATGCTGCAACGTTATGACTTATTCTTCGGAGATGTCAAAACTAAAAGAAGAAAATGCCTAAACGAATATTTTTTCAAATATATAACACGTATAAATTGTCTTATCTGGATCTGATAAAAAAAGTTTGAGTCGATTGGTCTTTTTGGAGCGACACTTATGTTTTAAGATCTCAATAACTGTTGGGAGCTTCTTGTTAACTCGTAAAATAACTTCTTCAAAGCACCAATGTTTATTGCCGACTTCCCACCAGAAATTTCATCAGACAGTCGTAATTCAGCAGCTTCTATTCGCTCCCACTACTCGTCTTGAGATTGAACTTGTTCAAATCGACCGCACCCATTAAAAATAGAAAATCCACTTTGGATAACGAGAATAGTTTAGAATTTAGTAGTAAAAATAGCGAAAATTGAGATTAATAATTTGTTTGCAATGATAAGTGTGATAAACTAAGGAAGTAAAGTGAGATAATGCCAGTTTTGCATTTTTATTTCAGCTTGGTCGCTTTATTTTAATTTTATACCTTAAAAGTAAAGCAAATCCAAACTTCAGTAAGGTGACCGCTCGGGGCCCTCAGACTATGTCCCCCAAAATTTATTCAATCCTTAAATAATCAATGGCCTTTAAAAAGTGGAAACCCTTGTTAAAATTTTTCAAAATTTGAGAAATTTTGATAATTTTCGCCACAAATTTAATAAACTTTGACAAATTTTGCCACAATGTTGACAACTTTCTTCAAATTTTAACAAATTTCGACAAATTTTAACAAATTCCCTCAAAGTTGAACAAATTCCAACAAATTTTGACAAATTTTGACAAATTTTGACAAAATTCGCCACAATTTTAACAAATTCCGACAAATTTTAACAAATCTGGACGAATTTTAACAAATCTCGACAAATTGTAACAAATTTCGACAAATTTCACCATAATTCTCATAAATTTCACCACAATTTTCACAAATAGTTTTCTTAAGAAAATATTTTCATTATAGAGAAAGTGGAGAACAACATTTGGGTAAAAGGAGGACAGAAAGCAACCCTATTTACGTCGGGGTCCTAAAGAATCCACATTTCCGATTTTAAAATTCCATTTTGTTTACCATTAATTTTGTTATCAAAACACTTATCAGAAATGCAAGATTATCCAAAACAATTCAGACATTGAGAAAAGCCCGGATGTATAGCTTCAGGAAAAAGGCTCCCTATGTAGCAGCAGGAGCCCCTGACAAATTTCAAAAATAAAAATAAAAAAACCTGCAAATTTTTAAAATAGAGCCCCGGCCCCATTAAAATAAAATTGTCCTAGGCCCCAGCCTGGTTTTCAGACCAAAAAAAATATTTTCAACACAGTCAGGCTCCGGGCCCCCTCTGGGCCCCGGTCAAATAAAATTTTCCCGGGCCTCTGAAAATAACATTTTTTCAACATAGTCGGGTCCCGGGAATTTGTCCCTTTGCGAGAAGGGCCATGAGCAAACAAACTAAAAATAAATTTTCTGAGCCTTGGGAAAAAAAATCTCCAATTTAAACCTACCTGAAAATTTGCATATTGGTGACAGATTTAGGATTCCGGGGAGGAGTCGAGCGCACGTGGACATCTGAGCGCCCACTTGGCACGAATTTCTTTGGATTGAGGCGATCACTTAGCTTCGACTTCACACGGTGATAAGATGGGGCATGGGCGTAACGGGGCCCACGATTTTGCCCTCACAATTTCGGTTCAATCTTTTTGCCCGACAGAATATTACAATAATTTATATTTTATGCTTTGTCGTTTTCCCGCCTTCTCCATCTCCATTGATTGCCTTAGCCAACGCAATGCTCTGTCTTCGTCTTATTCTTTAATGCGGACTGAATCCCTCAAGCTTGACCTCGACTGACGACTCAAGCGAAGAGTTTTTTTTTTTTTGGTCTTTTGTCTCTATCTTGACAGGATACCACTTTCGTCTTATCATTTTTTTGAATATTAAAAAAAAAGAAATAATATTTCCATAAACGCAGCTATAAATTATAAGCAGTTTAAAAAAATTCAAATTTAAAGATTAATCGGTTTATTATCCTCATCATTCTAATTTAACATTGTTAATCTAAAAAAAAAAAAATATTTTTTTTTGTTTTTTAAATTTAAGATTCTTTAAATTCCCGATTTTTTTTTATTTTTTCGTTTTTAATTTGATATTTAGCTTCAATTTCGAATTTATTGCCATTTTTAAATCATCGCTTATCTTATCCCCCCTTCAAACTAAACAACAAGAAAAAAAACGTTAAAAATTTATTTCCAAAATTCCTTAATCAGAAAAAGAAAACAATTTTTCTCTCCGATAAGCCCTTCAAACTTAAACTTTCATTTCCGAAAAAAAATCTAAAAAAAAAAATCAATTTACCAAACAGATGAAAAACTCACCACACGTGATTAGCAAACTCGTCAATAATATTTGTGTTGCTCGCAACCCCAGACACTTGTTTTGAGTTTAAATCCCATTATGATTATTATTTCTCTTTTTTAATCTGCTTTTTCTCCCCTTCTTTTTCGTTTAAACTAAATGGGCTTGCATTTCCTTTCCCGCCCTCCCTTTTCTTTCCGGTTGTGCGTCTGGCTTACACTCCAATTTTTTTCTACGCTCACAATACGTGATCCACGAAAATTACCATCCACAACAACTGTGTTTTTGTAAGTACAAAAACATTTTTTTCATCTTTTTGCAAAATTGCACTTTAATTTGATTTAAAAACATTATTTTGTGTGCAACATTTTTTTTCTCGAGGCACACACAGCCCTATTTCTATCTAAATCAGGTAAAACTATGACATTTAAGTATTTAACCATCATTTATGTCTTCATAAAACAAGGATAAACCTCGAATCAGCATGCATGTACATCAACAACTTCTGTCGTGATTTAAATTCGTGATAAGTGAAATAATTATCACATCCACAAGTGTTGATCTAGGTCTGTTTGTGCATAAATGACATCCACTACCGCATGGCTGCTCATGCTTTTGCGTCATTTATTCCATCAGTCGCGTGCTTAACACAAAATTTCACTTAAATTACGACTAATTGTTCAATCAATTTATTTATAATCACATCAGATTAGCTATTCGAAAAGCCTAACACCCGCACAAACATAAACACAAACACACGAGAGAGAAAACAAATCATCGCAACAAAATCACCGATGGGTGGCGCCATCTTCTGAGTATAAATCCTTCTAATATTAACAGACAGATCGATTCATTTCCACACAAAATGATAATACCCTTTCGTTAGATCTAGCGAAGTGAAAGTCGCATAAATATTTGGCATTTCGGACCCGTACCGTATTTAATTACTCCATTTTTGACTGATATTTTCTGACGTAACATTTAGCTACAAGAAGAGTAAAAGACCAATTATGAAGTAGGTAATTTCTCCCATGCAATTTTCCACCTTATCTCAAATAGCGTGCTACAGCTACACTTGGAAAAGAAAAAATTGCTGCATTGTGGAACCTAATTTCGAGCTTAGTGCGTGACTTTCAAGTGCACTTGGATTAAGGGGAAGTGAGGTGGGGGTGAGTAGTGAAAAAAACTTCAATTGTCTTTTCTTTTATAAAAAAAATTAAAATTAATATTACGACTTTCAATATCTGATTTTTACCAGCAGAAATATGAAACTAAATGAGTCTAATTAAGCAATTGAGTTTGCAAAAAGAAAAAAGTTACATGAAATGATAGGTTCAGCAGTGATAAAGACATCTCTTCAAAGAGGGGCAGCCAAGAGAAACAGATAAGACAAGAAAGTGATGTAATATCGTTTCTCCTCCAAACGTATCTAGAAAATGGTGTTTACCATGGTGATTGGAGATGTTATTCAGAGATGTTTGAAATTGAAAAAAAAAAAAAAATTGAAAAAAAATAAATGAAAATCCAAATCCGGATTTCTATTTCCATTCATCCAAATGAAGTGGGCTGAAAGAGATGAGTAAAGGAGTGGAGCACAAATTGCACCTTAGGGTCGATCGGAAAGTAGCTGCACTTGGCATGCCTCCCGTACCAAGAGCATTTCCTGGATATGCCTCGCAGACATCGCGTCGCCTTTTCGGATTCCGCATCGGTTGCTCACCTCTGTCAGGTAAAGATGGAAACTGATGGCTGAATTAAAACAAAAAAAAACAAAAAAAACCCAAAATAAATAAATAAATAAATAAAAATTAACTAGAAATTCTCATTCTATCCGCTCCCAAATTGACAAATGAGAAATTGGGGGTACCCAGGGGTACCCAGGGGTAAAAAAAAACAAACCGCATTTATCAATTAATCTCAATCTTCCTTATGTGTAATTAAACGAATCATATTTTAAAGCTGAAAAAAAAAAAATACTCGCCAATTTGAGGAAAAGAAAAATGACCATAGTCCAGAGGTCAACGCATTCCTCAGAGAGAAAGCGAGTTGGAAAACAAGCAACAAGAGGGAGTGATGTAGCGTTGATTTTTCCTCGACGATAATATGCAAAAAGACACTAAAAACGAATGGGCGTGACACGGGCGCGGTCATTTGATTTACACCCGTGCAAATGGGCGGGTAAGAGTGCACTATTGGACGTTTATCATAACGGGGCTATGCCGCACCTAAAGAGAAACATTTGCCAACGAGTCGATACGAGTTGCAGGGTGCGCGCGCCTCGAGCGGGGCCAACCACGACACAGCCTCGGTCCTAGGCCCCGCGGACAATTTTGCGAACGCAGCGTTCCTCCACCAGCTCCCAATGCACTTCCGCGTGTTTGGTTCGAAGCTGGCGGCACGAGCTTGCCCTTTCTGCTGTCTCAGAGTCCAACTCAGTTGAGAGTTTTATTATTCAGTGTGCAGTGCGTAGGAGTTTACTTCCACAGATAATTGATCCCCGGTACTACACATTTAAGGTAAGGTTTTTTTTTAGCTATTTTTTTTGGTTTTAAAAATTCCAAAACTATTCCTAGGGCACATTTTACAACTCCTAATCCGCCTAACGTGACCCATTTCGTACGTTTATATTTTTTGGTTACATTTAAAGTGCATGAAAAGTGAGTTAGTTTTTATTTGAAAAAAAAAAAGAAAAAATTTGTTTAATAAAAAATTAATTTAAACTAATCCTTGAATGGGTCTTTTTATCTGTTGATATTGCGAGCCAAACGCAACCAACAGGTCCAATTCGATTGACCTTGTAATCTTTAAACCTTTTAAATTTAAAAATTTTGTTTTTTTTTTAATTTTTTTTTTATACTGGGAAATTAAATGGAAAAAGTGTGTACACCATTTTATGAATGAATATCACATCGAAACCCCGCATTTATTGGTGAAAACTCACGAAATTTGTGAAACACATTAATTATCTCCGAGGCAAATTCAAATTCAAAGCTTGGAAAATGGAAAACACCAGTAACCCATTTTTGCAATAAAATTCCATTTTGACACGTTAATTCCACAGCAATACCTCCTATCAAATGATTTATTCAATGTCACAATTCTCGTCTTATTAAAAGCATAAAAATAAAATAAAATAAACTAAAATAAAAAATAAAAATAACTGCGCTAATTCCATCCATTTGGAACTTATTTTTCCGTCTAAATTTCTGACAAGAGCTCGAAATATGAAATTAGCGTTTAATAGAGCAGAGAGATGGGTTGTCAACTCCAATACTTCTCAGTCTATCTATCTCCATTATTAACCATTACCTCATCCAAAAAAATAAATAAAAATAAAAACATTAAAACATTGGTTGAGCAACATCTAAGACATTGACACAAATATGTATCTGCTATAATTATAAACCAACAGATAAGTTGTACCTGCAATTATTCCAATGGTAAGTGTCATGTCAATCGATTATGAAAGATACTTCCATCTTTATCTCTCCATTCCCCCTCATCAAACCCATATAGGCTCGTTATTATTTTACAACTCGTATTGCACTTAACGCACATTTTATGACATGGAAAAGGAGCAGCTTTTCAGTCATTGATCCGGGTAAGGAGAAAAAAAGAGAACGAAGATAGCACACTTCAAATCACAGGTAGTACAAGCACAAACATTCTTTTTTCTCTTCAGTCAATATTCACACTTGACTGCATGGTTATTCACATTGAGCGATTTAGGTTTACGGTTTATCTCTTCATTTTACATCAAATTAAATGCGTTTTTTTTATATTTAAAAAAAAAAAAAACACTAATTTTTAACGGCGTGTAACAGTAATTGGCAATTTATTCGCTCCCAAAGGTGTATTCGAATTAATGCAGGTTACGAGTCCCTTATTTATCAGTAAAGGTCGTTGACATAACACAAAAAGTTTCGATTTTTTGCGCCCAAACTGACGTATAGGCATATTTCAATTTCTACCACAGATAATGCCCATCTCACAATCCCCCAAGCCGTAAATCCTCAATGGAAAAAGGTCAAAGTCAAAGAGAGTACTCGAAAAACAAACTTCATTAAAACTGACAGTTGGGAGTTTTATTTTCTATCTTTTTTCGCACTCGAATTAACTATCACCGATCAATCCCATTAGCGAAAACAACAACAACTTTAAACGTAAATATTTTTTTTTGCCTCATTCGAATGCACGGACCAACAACTCTTGGATAACTAAGAATTATGTTCGTCCACTTTTTTTTTAAATAGTAGTTAATGGAGCGAATGTGTGTCATTGGTCTCGCAACTCCTCCCGTCTAATCTTTACTTCATCTACTTCGAGCGGTTCCAACTCCCAAACGTTTCACTGGTCACTCCTTTAACATTCATATCGAATTGGATTACCAATGCCGTAACTTTAATTACTCCTTCTAGTCCCAGGTCAAACATCTGGAAAAATTATCTAGATTGCAAACAGGGTTTGGCTTTTATCGAACGACATGATTTGCATCGTAGGTAAGGGCCTGGTCAAATCAAACTACCGCAATTAACATGTAGGCTTCACTGCACTGTTTCACATTAATTGTTCCAATCGAACGATCAAAAATGGTCAAAAATCACTTTTGCGACTGTCCAGGGCCAAGAAATTTCCAAGGGGCCCTACAAAGTACACTTTTGTGACCGTTCCGGGCCCCTGCATTTTTTGGAGATAGAATTTGAATTTTTAAAAAAAAGTTAGCACGACAAATATGAAGGATTTAGCGTTTTTTCTTCAGATTTAGTGCCAACTTGTAAGCAAATGAGGTAAATTATATGCACGTTTTTTTGACAGTTAAAATTACAGCTCCTCACAATACAAACCTTGTGTTATTTTAATTTTCGTACCAGTAATTACCATAGTTTGCCAAATTCCAATGCCGGCAGACATTTCAGCCAACGTGGATAAAATTAGCATAGAAATTTCTTATCCCCCCAAAAAAAAAAAAAAAAAAAAAAGTGACATTGAACGAATGACAGCATTGTAACGTTGTTGTTACATAAAACGTGTAATTTTCCTCGATTTATACTCGTCGACAAAAGAATTCCACCTAGAACTGTAATCGACTACTTAGTGCAGTAAATCGCATACTTCGAATCCCTAATACCGAGTGATTTGCAAGCAATTAAGTAAAAATATTGTCGACATTCTGGAGAAAAGAATAAGGACATTTGCGTTTGTTATTTGTGGTGAATGCTTCGAGCCAAATAAGCCCTTCAAACCCGATTTTTTTTCCCCCCTGTAATTTGCGTGCCTTTCATTGTAATGATAAACCTACCGCTATGCAAGCCTGTAATTGCACGTCCAACAAACTTGTGAAATTAAAGCACTTATTTATATTCATGCAATTGAAATAAAAAATTACTGACTCAAATCCCCAGTTGCCTAGAAAAATTCCTTCGCTCACATTTCAAAATGAAATGGCAACTCAAGTTGCCTTTTTCATATCTATCTTTTGCTTGGATTTAGTGTGCCCGTTGTTTAATGGACGTTTGGGCAGACAACGACCTTTGCAAGGGGCCGACTCACGATATGAACTCAGCCCTAGGCTCGCTAACCACAGACCCAGGTGCGAGGTAACCAGAATTTAATTTTTTTTTTCTTTTCTGATAACAAAAAAATATATATTGGAAAAAATTAAATTTAAAATCAGATTTTGTCTGGGAGGGAAAAAAGAAGAAAACAAGAAAATTGTTCGCGTTTAATTTCTTAATCTCGTTTTGAGAAACGATTGTGCGTCAATTCTGTGAACCGGCGGTTTTTCAGTCATAAAAAGTGGGCAAAAAAAAAGAAGATAACTTAATGACAGTTGTAAAACCATGGAAAGTCAACAGCCATTTATTTCTCCTATTTTAAGGTGTTGCACTTGGTAAGTTGAATTTTTGTTTACTTTGTATCCATGTGGGAAAGAAAAATTGAATTTATTTTTTCTCATGTAAAAACTTCAATGTCATGTCAAGTTACCAATAGAAAGTTATCAAAGTCTTGCGTTATGTGTATGGATGTGTGGCGATGATGTGACTGAGCAAGTCATGCATGGAAGGACAAGGGAGGGTTTTTGGGCATTGGTGAACGAACGACCTTGGCAAACAAAAAGAAGAATTAAAATCCGCACAAAATTACAACCAAAAATTGCAATTATTTCATAAGTTATGCACATAATACTAATTTGGAAACTGATATATCTTGCACCATGATCAAATGTTATCAGAAAAAAAAAATTCCAAGAAATACCAAAAAAAAAAAATCAAAATCAAGGACAAGTTAAAAATAATTCGCAACAAATCAACATTACAATGACCCAATTAGAAATTTTTCTTTCTATTTCTTCGCCATGCATATTTTAAGGAATGCGATTTCTTTCTACACAAAATTCCCCGAGTCTGTTTTTAGAAAAAAAAAGGGTTGAGGGTCAATTGCAAAGTATGTCCTCGTTTTCCATTCCAGTTGTTTCAGACAGTTTTTGACCTTGTCTGTTATTTTTCCTTCTCTTATTTCTCCCTACATTTTCAAACTCAGTTTGACCCACAAAACCAATTGCCTTGGAACCTTTCCACCTGGATTTCTAATTCCGCATAATTATTATTAAAAAAATTAATACCTGAACAACAATTACCGTAATACCTTCATTGACCACTACAATTCATTCAATTAATTTCCAATCAAACAATTTTTTCTTCTTCCTGGGTTCCAATTACGTAAATAGGAGGGCGAAAATGATTTATTTTCAAATCTTGATCAATTACTATTGCAACTTTTAATTGCATTTCTTTTATAACAAGAAGCAGTTGGAATTTTATCAATTCCAGTACATCAGAGCCGGCTCGACTAATTAGGCTATTGGAGGAGCAATAGAGAGGGAGACTGTGTTTATTTTTTTTTTAATTCCTGAGGTTTAAAGCTGGATAAAATTAAGTCAGTTTCATCAACAGCCATTAAAATAATTACGCAACATTTTCGTAGGAAAAAAAAAACAAAGGGGAGGGTGGGGGGTGGGGGATTTTCTACGTTTCATTAGAAAGTGAAATTAATAATAAGTGGAATTTTTTTAAAAAAATTTTATACGTAAAAACCAACAGGTAATAAATTTTATCGGTATCATTGTGACCTTGAACTCCCATTGTATATTGCTTCTCTTTTTTTTTTTAAATTTTTTTTTTTTATTACGTTTCATCTTGTTAATGGTGCCATCTGTGGACTTTAAAGGAAAAGTACAGCGAATTAAAACATCGATTTAAACATTAAACCGATTTGTGTAACAACCGGTTTAATAGTTTTAAATAAATTAGAAATTTAGCGGGATCTAATCACTAAATTTCACTCAAAATGATTTTATTTTTTAAAAACGATAATTTCGCATGAAAAATTCGAAAAATAACTGCAAAAATTTTTTTTCCATTCACCCTCAATTCACAATAACCCACTTTCAAACTGTCACCACGTCTCAAATTCCACCTGCTCTGATGAGCTGACAAGTGACCGCAACATATCTCATTACAGCCATCTTGATTAAGCTATTTTTCTATCAAACCATTACCAATAAATCCTATTTAATATCTGTCACAATTGCGTCCCAAGCTTCGATTTCATCCTAATCTATCATATCAAATGATACTCCTCATTAGCCCTAAGCCCCCTCGTGTAATAAATAAATAAAAATTCAAAAAAAAAAAAACTTTTCGCACCACCCCAACCTCCTAATTTTCAATATGTGCACAAAAATTAGACTTCTAATCCCCAGCATTTATAGTAGATCACAATTTTTCTCCAGCACGTCTTTTGATTACTCCACCGTAATACTTGGCGAGCACATAAATAAATAAAAAGGGATTTGAAAAACAAATCAAACTTTATGGCATTGCACACCTATTAATCCCCAAAGTGAAAGTTTAAAAAAGAAAAATTAAAAAAGAAAAAAAAAAAACCAGCTGTATAATGCAAATAATAAAATCCCACACGTGTAACCAACCGAAATTAATATTAAAATAATAATAAAAATATAAAAATTTGAGTTATAATAGAAGAAATCGCGTTTTATTCCATGCCAGGGGAATTTTATTACATTCTAGCCAAAAAGTGACTAATGGACGGGGATCCCGTAGTGACATTGGGGGTAAATGGCCCCTTGTAGGACCTCACAGCTGACCCCCTGTCGACTAGTGCCTACTTTCCCTAGGTCACAATATATTTAATCTGTGAAGCCTCATGGCGAGCGCTTCAAGCTTTTACTGCCACACTATCATCGACTAACGTAATGACCAATTTTGGTGATTAATAATCCGGATATTAATTGCAGGTTTCATGCATCAGCTTCATCATCATGTTACACTACAAGAAAAGATGGAAAAAAAAATGCCTAGTCTTTATTTTCCAAGTATTCCTTAGTGGTATCATAAATCTTCCTCACGTAAATGGAAAAGAGAAAATGTTGGCTCTATTGTCTTGCCGAGAATAAGTTGTAGCTTTGGGGTCCACTAATCCTCAAGCGGACACTCTGCTAGTTTTTTCCCGAGAGGGTGAGATGCTTGAATAAAAAATCGAGACGGGTTTCGTGTGTTTTCCGTCTTATTTAGACAAAAGAGAAATGGATTGGAATTTTTTTTTTCTTCTTCTTCTTGTTGCAAAAAGAGGAATTTCAATTCGAACCTTTTAAACTGATTACTGGAGTAGGTAAAGCGGGAAAATAGTGAATTGCTGTATAAGGTGGTGTATAAGTGTTATCCGTGACTTTAAGTGTTAAAACGTCGAAAACAACATTTAAATTTGCAGCTGTGCAATTTAATTTTATGGTTTAACTAATAAAAAAGGAAAGAAAAAAAAATAAATAAATAAAAATATTATTTGTTGTTGTATAATCAACATCTTTACTTTAATCACTGTCATTTCGCAGCCTCCGTTTTCCATTTAATTATATCATTTCATTTAGCATAACTTCCTTAGCCCCAAATCCTCTCATTCGGTCGACTTTACAGTGAAGTCCAACAAGCGGGGTGCTTCTCCCGAATCGAACAATAGCCGACCAGTGTTTTTCGCCATGAAAGGGAAAAAGTTAACACCAGCCATAAAACAAAAAGGGAGTTTTATAGCGTCTGTCACTTTAAAAGCGTTCGCACAACCCGCTTATGTGTTTTTTTCCCCCTTCCCTTTATTTTTCACTGCATGCAAAAGCTGATTCGGATCTATTCGGTTACTTATTACATCTTAACATTCAAGTGACGATATTTTCCGTGTTTATTGTTTCAGAATAATCGCAAAGTCGCATAAAACGAGCGCCAAGAAAAATGGCGAAGAGAAAAAACTAGAAATCGTAGAAAGAAAGAAAAAACATCAACAAAAACAACTCGCCTTGAAAAATCAAGCTGAAGGTAAGAAAACTTTTTAAAAAATTCAACAAAAAATTCAAAATAATTAATAGATGGGGGAAAATCAAATCAAAATATTAACTCTACGTCCAAACTGTGTTTCACGAAACCTACACACATCATCCGCATCGAATATCCATTTCACTGCAAGCTTTTGTGATGTCAGACAGAGGCAATTGTTTTGTGTGTTGTGCGTAGCTGCCACTAAATCAAACTGTTAATAGTTCTTTTTAGGACTTGCACCCACACAATTTGTTTCTCCACGACTGTTTCCCCCACTGCAGTCCCTCGAAACACAAAATTAAAAAAAAAAAAAAAAAAATCCTCAAAAACCTTTTTCAAAAACGAGTTTTGACCCTCACCGATGCAAAATAACTTATAAAAACGGACACAAACATAACTTGTTTATATGCACGAAAACCACTGGGCGTACAATTTTAATTTTCTGCGTATACAAATTTCGTTTGCATGGAAATTGCACAGCACGGGAATGAAAATAACAAAGTAATTTGGTACTTTTCCACTGTAGAATACACACTTAACCAGTGACCCCAGTTCTATTTTAAGCCAAGAGTATATAATGAACTAACTAAAACTAGACACCAAACCCCCACACGATGTTTTCATTGATTTTCTTCAATCTCGCCTTAAATTGCTTCAGCGCCGTCATCTGAAGCAATTAGCATCCATTTTTTCCCTACGCGTGTGTATAGATAGCTTCTCTTTCTCATCAATAGATGGTCGTTAAGAGTTTTGTACGTCGCAAAGACTCTAATGACAGCTTTCTATAGTAAACAACAAAATTTTTTATATATATATTTTTTTTAATTTTTCAAGTGCTCTGACGACTCCCCTCGAGTAAATTAGGCGATTGTGCCGTTCGTAAGGGGATCAACGTCTTAGAAAAGATTTATTGCTGTGTTTTGTCATTTCTGGTTCCTCCAGTCACAATCCCCAACTCCCAATTGAAGAAATATTCATTTTTCAACTTTTCTTTTCGATAAAAGGTTGACGAGTTTTTTTTTTTTGTTTTTTTTTTGTCTTTTTTTTTCTCTCTCTACATCTCGTTTGTGTGCAAATTCAATTTAAGACGGTTAGGGGTGTGTTTAACACCCAAGTCACGTGTTATCAGCATAAAACGGTTGTTGAAGAGAAAGACAACTGCTGTATTTGATGGCAGGTGCCTGATTGTACACTTCAGGGTTCGTTCAGAGCGTGTCGATATGTCTTAACGACTAGAAGATATCTCTTCTTTTTTTCATGTGTGCCCCCGTACCAATCTAGGAATTTTCACAGATGGATGTTTTTCCAATGTGATAAATGTTAGATAATTTTCCCCATTAAGAAAAACTGTTTTTTTCGTCAAAACATGTGGGATTTTAAACACGCGAGTGCAAAGATTACACTGAAAATAATATCAACGTATTTCTTATCATTTTCTATATATAATAAATTTTTAAATTTTAAATTTGTTTTCAATTTTTGTATTTTTGTGTTTTTGGGTTAATGCTGGTTTGGAAGTGCTCGAGGTTCGCGCAACAGGTAGTTTACAAAATTATCAGTTTTAAATGAATGAACGGTAATGGGGAAATTAACTTAGCATTACACAGCTGATTGTCTGTTTGGTTGATGATACTTAACCAATTAGGCACGGTGTGTTCGAATTATGTTTTGAATTTTTTTATTTTTTTTATTTAACTTTTAACATTTCTACGAGCATAAAAAAGGTGACAAATTAAGAAAAATTCACTCCGATTCACTTAAAGCGAGGTCACAATGTGTGAGATACGCAACAGATGACTCCATCCCAAGAAAAATTACTCAACACAACAAACTGTCACGCGCGTGTTTATCAATTTTTCTCCCACCGCTTGAATGTAGCAACGCAAATTTCATTTGCAACATAACGAACCAAAGCAACCCACAAACCAAGCCAACAAACTCAAAAAAAAAAAAACAACAACAACTAAACAAATTTCTCAAACACATAAACAAAACGTTTATTTCCACACAATCAATTAAAAACGCGACAATTAAACGTGCGAAAAACGAAGCAACTAGCACAACTGACGTCAATCGAATGTTATTTCCAAGCGCACTATCTGTTTAACCCCGGATTACTCCTAAGCTACATTTAATTAAAACCGCGAACTGTTGCAGATAAAACCCAAGTCGTAGCTGCAAGTCCCCGCAAGAGCAAAACCCCAAAATCATCCCTCTGCACTCACTCTCCAGAGACCAACCCCTCCTTGTTTCATATTCCTATTCATCACATATAATTAATGCAGTTTCCTTCCTCCCTTTATACGCGACAATAAAACGTTTCTAATTGATACCGCACGGAGCAATAACTCAATCACAAGGCCCCATATTGTTGTTTTTTTCTTTCTTTCTTCGTTTTTTATTATTAGTTGCTAGATATAATGCCCAATTTTCATTTCCAACAAAGTATACATTTCATGATATCTTATCGAATCGTGCGCACTGATAAGTGCAACCCACACAACTGTATCCATCGATGCAGGTGCCCCCCTTCAACTCGCTCGTGTCTACTTGCCACCCACCCAGTTGGCCATCTGGTGGCCAGCCAGCGGCCGCTCAATTACCGCTACTGCTAAGTTTTCTCTGTGTCGTTTCACCCTAATGTACTTGTTTGTCTCGTTTCGTTTCTTCAATTTCACCCAATTTAATAACGAAATAGAAATTATTTTTTTGTTATTTTTCTTCTTTTCAAGTTCAATTTAGTGTTGGTGGTTTTTTCCTCTTGTTTCACAATAACGAACACTTTGTGAAAGACTAGACCATTTCCCCGATTTTCCGATCAATTACAAATGTTTTCATAACCTCTTCCTTCCCATAAATAATTTTTGCGGACAGATGAAAATGTTGACACAGTAATATTCGATTTCCTTCATGCGGTATGCGACAAGTGGCATTTCTTGTTACAGGGTCAATAATCTGGAGTCAGGTAGGGGAGGAAACGTGCTCAATTACTCGTAATATGTGCTCAGTTTCGTGTGACCAATAACCAACTACCCACTTCTGACTTGCCAAGCACGTGAAAATTCTCACCTTATTTTTTTATTATTATAACTTTGTTTGCCGCGTTGCTTTGCGCAGCTTTTCAGCTAAGGCGCCACAAACACCACTAAACTGCACCCAGGCGCCACAAAAACAACAACAAAAAAATAAAAACATTTTTTAAAAAAAATGTCAAAAAACCTAATCAAAAAAACTCGACTTAAATTTCTAGCCCCAAATCGCTTAAAACACCCACACAGTCTACTCGTGTGCAGACCATGCGTGCAAATGACGTCAAGAGAATTGCGGCTATAGTTGCCTGGCAACCAGTAACGTTGTGTTAACATGTTGAAGGATCGCGTGTGAGGGGGTTCATCTGCAAACAGGCGCCAATTCTTAATTGGATCTCCCCATCTTCTCTGGATGATGCCACTTTTGCAAAGCATGCTATTTGCGATCACGCAATACGCGATTCAAGCCCATTAATATTAATAATAAGAAAAAAATGCTTTACTTTTACCCATTTCTTCCCGTTTCCATACCAACCAAATGCGAATAAAACCATCTATTTAGCTAATCCTGATTTCATCATGCTCGCTCCACTTCCTTGCCATCTTTTCTTGTTTATCAGCTACTTAATTTGCAACCGTCACTCTTATTAAATTGTTGATGCCAATGATTACTTTGACACGCATAAACGAGATTATAAAACCCTCTGGTTTTATAATAATAATAAAAAATTGACACCACATGACCAATTTCGTTTCCTATGTTGCACGAGGAAGAAACGCATCTCCGCCATCTTCCTCGTGCAATAGAGTGAGAAGAGGATTTCCTTTTAGTTGACATCGAGGAACCATGTCGATGCAAAATAAAGCCACGAGTTGCTGGATGTTGAATTAACTTGTTAGCACTTCGCACCTGTGCTCACCTTTACCTTCACTTTAAAAAATGTGCTCTATGTAAGCAGCTTTTTGCAAACGAGATATGAAAACTAGCTTTTTCAAGGCTAAATATACGTAAATTTCATTTTAATTTTTTTTTTTTAAAAGGTAAATAACACGAATTTATGATGCTAATAAATTGTGTTTTGCCACTTGTCAATGTGTTCATTTAGATATTTCTGTTTTTTTTTTTCTTCTATTTTTTTTTCAATGTGTACGCATTGAGGTAAAAATGTGACGTACAAACCCGACGCTTTCTATTTCTATTTGTTCCATTTTTTTCCCCGTCCATTCTCTGCTTTTCACGTTGCGTGTATTTATTTCCTGAGGTGTGGCAATCAAGCATCATTACCGAGTGCAAGTTTTTTTTTTTTTTTTTTTTTTTTTTTTATATTCTAGAAAAACACACTCCCCCTCTTTATTTTGCTGGGCCTTTTACCCGTGTGCACGCACCATCTTCATGAATGAAATTCGATTCAAATGTTATTCGTAGATTTTTTTATCTCAAATAATTTTAATTTTAAATTTATTTATAAATTCCTATTCCTACAATTAAACACACTTGAAAAACCCATTGTCAATTAACAAGAATATATTTGTTTTAAATAAATATCTATATATATAGAATAATAATCACTTACTAAATTTTTCCAGATGTCTTTCTAAACACGTGTAAAAATTTGAATTTCAAATAAAAATTTTTTAAAAAAAATAATAATTTATAAAAAAAATAAAAAAAAAATTAAATCCACATGAGAACCGAACCGATCCACCCTTTTCATTTATTTTCTTGGCCATATGTGTAAACAAAGTTTCAAATACACGTGAGAGAGTCGAAACTCCCTTAAATTTCTCCTTAAAAGTTCCATTCAAACGATTTTTTTCACAAATAAAATAAAATAAAACAAAATAAAAAAAAGTAAAATAAAAAATATTTAAAAAACAAAACAACTTAAAACTTTATATTGAGAACGTCGAATTGCAGTTCAACATTCATATCCCGGTTCTCAACTTACACAATTTCAATGAATTGAGCCTTTAAAATTAGAATGTAATCAGGATACAAACAAAAAAAAAGAAAAAGAAAACAAATATTTATAAAATATGTCAACCGCCAATTAACTCCCCACCACATACTCGCAACGTAACCCTTTATCGCAAAAACCTGGTTTGACCTTACGAAAAACCTTCGCAGGAATTCCAAAAAAGAATTTCAAGAAAGAAAAGATAAAAAAAAAAAAGAAAAATTCCACATCCGAAGAATTTCATTTTTTCCCACTTCTCGCTCAGCCCGCTACCTCCAACTCCCGGAAGTGAACGTGAAACTCGACCTTGACACTATTTGTAAGGCGGTCGCGTAATATCGCGCATAATTGCGCAAGGTAAGAAGAAAAAGAGCAAAAATTTCTCACTGCTCACAACACACGAAGTTGTAAATGAAGCGCCACACAACAACTAACTCTCCGTGCGCATTATTCTCCACCGGAAGTACAAAAATAGCTTTAATAAAGCGTTGCAATACATTATCCGCCTCGTTTACACCAAATAAACACCAAAAAAAATATTTTTTATTTCAAAAAAAAATCAAATCAACCAATTGTAATTAAACCAACACGGTCTGAAAAGACAATCATGATAAAATCCGCACAAACAATACACCAATTATCGATTGATTCAGATGAGCAGAAGAGGATCATAATCAAAGACAATACCCAATTACCTAATGATCAAACTACACAGCATCCTATTTCAGTAACTAACAAAAATTTATTACTAAACTTAATCACCTAATTATTGCCACACTTGAGTTACAGTTGTTTACTCAAACGAATCGCGTGAATTTCACTCGTGCGCTTGACCGGTCGAAAAAAACTCTCGCAATTGCACCGTCCCTCATCCGCGCACAGTATCATCCTAACTCGGCGAACCGCCACACGAGGGCACGTCGACCGCCGGCTGCACACTCAGCTGTTAGTGATGGGGTGTCGAGCGCTCAGTCGGAGCTCGTAGCGTGTCGCGTTCGGCCGCTGGAGAAAAATCGTTCGGGTGCGGACGTCGCGTGACGTCATCCATTCTGTGCCTCGTGATTGGTTTGACCCACTAAATGAATTAGCGCGTCTCACCAGAGCTGCTGTCGCGTGGCTCAAAGCTGCCTCTGTTCCGGCTGTCGAAGACGGCATCGCCACCGAGTTACCGAGGATAACAAAACACAATTTTCCACTCACCAACAAACAGCGCAAAACTTGTCACGGTAAGCGGCTAATTCGTTACCCTCTCCCCCGTCCGCCCTCGCCCTCGCCCTCGCCCTCGCACCTCCGTTGCCTTGCCGGCATCAACCGACTAGGGCAACAGGTTGCCGCACCTGTTGGTTGGTCCGCCCCGACCTTCGGCCTAGCGTGTGCTGCAGCGCGTTCATGCGTTGCCAATACATAACGTCGTTTCCACCGTTCCCTCGGGTCGCATGAATTTTGCCCTGTCGTGCGCTCACTGGCGCGAGCACTTGTTGATCATTTTCGTTCGTTCATTAAAGATCAAAACTCTCTTTTCGCTTCTTCCGAAACTCGAGCGGGTGTTCAGTGCAAACGCCACCTTTAGTCCGTTGCTCGCGCCATTCCTTGCATTACTTGGTGCATTTTTTTTTGTATTTTCTCATTTCACCTGGACGTGTGTAGAAGGGGGCCCATGAAATTGAGGCCAGTCGGGCGTGCTAAGGTCATTTGGGTCGAACTCGGAGCTTTTCATTCAATCTGACCACAAACCCACAGATCCGTTCATGGATACAGTTGCATCACATGCTGGATTTCACTTTACAAAGACGCGCAGGGAAAAGAAACCCTAAATATATATATATACAGTATATACACGGCGACGGGGAATTTTCAATTTAATAAAAGAGAAATTTTTAACTTTTTTTTTAAAAAATAATAATAATATATAAATGGTGATTTATACATTGGGACAAAAGGTTTTTAAAACGGATGTTCGCGACCTGTTCATTACACGTGTTAAGAAAGGTCAATTTTTTTTTTAATGCTCTGTACATATTCCAGTTCATGGGAAGGGATGCCCCACGTCTTCCTCAATGGCTCGTTCCCGCCAGACGCATGCGTTTGTCTGAGGACAGCTGGAAAAAATTATTATGAGCTAACGTGTGCGGAATTTTTTTTTTTTTTTTTTTTTTTTTTTTTTTTAATTATAAATTATTATTATTATTATTTTCTGTTATTTTATTTCATTATTTACTCAATGGATTGTCATTTGAAAGAAAAAAAATAATAAATAATTACGATGCCGCACTATATGTGGATATATCGATTACATAACGCCATTGAGCTCACCTCAATAAGCCTGTGCACATATTCAATAATCATACAAATTTACCTTCAACTCAGCTAGGAAAAAAGAATATCATTTGTGGTATTTCCTTTTTTCCAGGAAAACCTATGAAAATTCTCATACAAAAAAAAAAAAATATTAATAAAAAAAGGAAATAATTGAATATTTTCATGTAAAAAATTGATAGAAAAAGGAAAAAAAAAATATCCTGATGTCATCCCCCACCATTTATTTACTTTCAAAAATAATAATACCGGTAATAATATAACAAAAAAAAATTGCCAACGAATAAAAATAAGAAAAAAAAAATTAAACATCCCTGACACCTGTACGCCATGCAACTGACGACATCTGGCATTACGTAACATCACAAAAGACCTCTCTTTTCAACAATCGCGTCATTATATCGACACGAAACATTTCCCCATCCTTGCCCGGTACAATACATCATCATCAAGTTCCAAACGAATTTTTTTTCGTACTTTTCATCTTCATTTAAGTCTCTTCGTTTCGAAAACCCGCCCACACGGCCGCCTTTCATGCACATCCTTTAATGACCCCACCAACAACAGTGGCATTAGACCCGACATCATCAACTGACCATTCTCTTCAATCTAAAAATAAAAACACCTTCACTTTCGCTTCGTTAAGCTGTCTTGCCCACGACATTTTATTGCAATAACCGTCATAATTTAGCCGACGACATTTCGCCAACTCGCCTGTCCCTTGTGCTTAATATCGATTGACGGCTCCCACCACCTGTTGACTTTACCCACATGTCGTGTCCAAGATTTGAGCGGCTCCACCAAGTCGCACGTCAACTCTTCACCTTTATATTTGCTGAATTTCCTTATTTAATCCCATTAAGACCGCCGAATCGACGCGCCAACAAATTCCCAACCCGTTGGCAACAACACCTGCCGGGTTTTAAATAATAACGAAGAATTTTTTAATGTGTTTGTGAACTTCCGGAATTGTGCAGAAAAGAGTGAGTTGTTATCACCTTCGGACAGGGTAGAAACGATAACGTTTTAATACATTTTTAAAACTCGTTTGGGCGCGAATAATGCAGTTTCCAATGGTTTGCATGACATACGACAATGATATTTATTTTTTGTGTAGAAAATTGAAGATTTGCTACGAAGACGAGGGCGTAGAGTATATCTTTCATGTGGAAAGATGGATTGCAAGCACAACAGATGCTACATCCACACTAAATTGAGTGCTTTATTGATTCAAAGACCTCCCCACTCGACGTGTAGCGTACGATTCAATTGAAAACTATGTTTACTATTGATTTTCTAGGCATGCTTTTTACCTATATTCAATTTTCATTTTCCTCGTCTCCATTCTTGCATATATTTACTCGAAAAATCAAAAACAAACTTGAAAAAAAATATAATTTATATATATAATAATTCCAGCGATGCAGTGAGTCAGTTCGAGTCTCCGCTATTATCTTCAATTTCATTTTCGTTTTGATTGTTTTATTTTGATATTTCAAAACTCATGTTTTTACTTGATCAAGTGTAGGTACAACGAGTCGTCCCTCGCAGTATTTATGATATCTATTTGCGTCAAACTGCTTATTATGTAAATAACATACTCCCAACGTTTCATTCAGATTCAGACATCAAAAATACAAACTAATCACATCTAACCTTTCAAAATCAAAAAAAATATATTTAAAAAAAAAAAAAAAAAAAAAAAATCTCTTTCTTCTTCTTCATCTTTTCGTCTCTCATTGCACCTGTAATCACAAACTGCACCGTTCTCATCTTTTGTGCCAAGTTCAAAGCTTGCTGGCAAATCATGAGAAAGACCAGGTGCAATGTGGGTTCGTTTTTTCCTCCTCATTTAACCCCTAACGTAAAATGAACCATCCAAAGTAAAGGAAAGGTGTCAATAACACGATCGATACTTGTTGAGCCGTGGACTTTTATCGGTTCGGCGTGGGGCGCCGTACAACAAGCCCCCTCGAACGTGGGGCTCTATTTTTAACCCAAACCCAACCAAACCTCAATAAATGCACGCTATTCAATCCCTATTCATTTAACATTCATTCCAACTCGTTTCCCCGACCTTTCTTCAGATCGTGATTCGCATCAAAACAACCAACCTCAAGAAAAATCAACCCCCCGCGCTTCCGCACCCCCAAAAAGCGACCACAAGCGCTAACATTGCTTTTATACATGCTTAGCGCACTGGCACTCCCTTTGGCATGTGCCGGTACCAATTACTCGTAAAACGAGTGCGAGTTAAGGTGATGAAACAGGTGCACGAAATGTAGGTTACGTAGCGTAACAAAGCCGGCCTCCATGTCTCAACTGTCAAGACACGATCACAATTAAGTTTGTCAGCAGATGCGCCGAGACGATTTTTCTTAATGGCTGATAAAGTGCGTGCTACCAAATTCACATGTCAACAATGCTTGCTTTGGCCGACGTTATTAGATCAGATTTGAGGCAAATTCTGCTGAAAGCCCATAGGAATATAATTGACTTAGCAAAAGTCAAGAATTTAATTGCTTTTGCTTGATTGGACCAGCTTTAATTGCATCAGTTTTACACAATTTTTCATTACATGTTTTTAACATCGCATTTGCTCAAAATAATTCTTCTTTTAATGACACAAACAAATTTTTTAGTTAAAGATTTGCTGCGTGTTTACGTGTAGTGGTTGAAGCAATATTTCCCCCGCAGTAAGTTGCAAATTACATTTTCTATGAGTATCTTGTGATCACAATTGCACATCCCTTTGGGTGCGCTTTGGGTTGGTTGCGGCGAAGAAAAACAAGCCTCGAGTTAAAACATCACGAAAGCAGTCGTGAGAAACTCATATCCTCCCGTGTAGGGGGTGCAATTGTTAGTGAATTCCCCTCGTGGCTGTTGTTCTTGGTGATTAGTGATTAAAGTTTTGCTCGTTTGCAGTCATCAGCAGCTGAGCATCCATCATCGTCCGTGTTTATTGTGTTTATTGTGTTTTGACAGGCAGTTCGCTCGTTTTCTGCCACTTGGCCATTCTTTTTTCGACTTTACGGGTGAAAATAAATGAATAGCGATGCTCAAATCTAATTTCGTCCTGGAGAGAAACTAACACAAGGTGGTTCACCCACAGGAAATTGATGCCTCACTTGAGGAAAACGAGTAATTCTCATCTTCCCAGCTCTCCCTAGCTCCAATGACGTCATAGCCAGCACTCCCCACAGTTAGCACTGTTTGAATATTTAATTTCACTGATAAAAAATTAAAAAAAAACAAAACTGATTTACGGCAAACATAAATCAATCATTGATGAATTTGTGTCTCGCTCTTTGTTACCAGGCGATAGGTATCAAGGCAAACGAAACGACTAATAAATTCAATGTTGTTGTGCGAATTACACTTGATTGCTCATGAAAAGAAACAAGACCGCATTGCCTAGTCCGACACCGCAGATATAATCCAAAGCACTATTGTATACAGCACGGGACAGATAACAGCAGCCTTCACTTTCTAAGCCCTTTCATACAACTAAGTGCTTTCATCTACCAATCATCCAAGACAAACTGAAAGCTCCCCGCAGGGTTCTCTTCTCTGCACGGCCGCCCCACTCGTTTAACCGATTCTAAATTTAATCATATTTCATATATATTTTTTCACATTAAACGATCAAATTCTTCACATTTTATTCCGTTTGATTTGATTTTAATTGTTTTTTTTTTGTTTTTATTTTTTTTTAAGGTCATGAAATCAAGGAGTAAAGACATAGTGTCGGCGATGGATGCAACTTTCGACCACCTTCAAGTGGCCAACGAAAACAGCTGGTCCGACGACGTACCGGACGATATATTCCGTCAATCGGGCCTAGGGCTGCGACCTAAAAAGCTGTCGTTAAAGAGGCCCGCACCAGAACTGCCATCGCCAACGGGCGAATCAACAGATTCGAGTTCCGTGAGCGACGACGTCCACAGTGGAGGCAGCGGCGTGTCCGCGCACACGAGCAAAACCGCACTCGGCGCGAGTGGGGTGGGCAAACAGCAACGTCGAGGACCCGGCGGGAATTCGTCTTCGGGGAGACGGCGGCGGACTACTGTCAGTGCCCGTGAACGCAACTTGCGACGCTTGGAGAGCAACGAGCGTGAACGGATGCGGATGCACAGCTTGAACGATGCGTTCCAAGCCCTTCGAGAAGTGATACCGCACGTGAAAATGGAGCGCAAACTGAGTAAAATCGAAACGCTAACCTTGGCCAAAAACTACATCATGGCGTTAACAAACGTCATATGTGACATGCGTGGTGAACAGAAACCTTATGCTGCCCTACCGACCTACGACGAAGACGGCAACGGCGAGGACGAAGACGCACTCAGCAATCCTCCAGTCAAAGGTGCGGACAATGTCTTTTATCCCGGTATGCAGCAGACTACAGCGCCGCCCATTTCTGACGAAGAGAGCGAAGCGGAAGTAAGTTCCAGTTTGTATTGAAATTTCAACAGGACTTTTCGGGAGTAATTCTTTTCCGTCAAGATGTGATATGTGTAGTATTTCTTGATAAAAACAACAAACAAACAAACAAACAAACAAAAAAGAAAAATGAAAAATGAAAAACTTTTCATCAATTCACATCATTTTAGCTAAAGACGTGTATACTTAACGGAAAACAAAAATGGGGTTTTTAATTGGTATTGCACATTTTTATTTAATATAAAAAAAAAAATGTAAAAAAAAAAAAAAAACAGGTTGAAGTTAGTATTTAAGTTGTTAGTTCGAAAGGAATATTATTTTCTGGAGTGCAATCTACTGTTTTAATGAAATGTTAAAATTCCATTTTTAATTAAGAAAACACATTGAAAAAGCAACATATCATTCGAACACGTGTGGAGGAAGATCATGGGAAACACAAATGGATAAATGAAAATGTCATGTCCGGGAAGAGATGGACAAAAAAATTTCTATATAATATATAATTATATATATAAATATACGATGACGATATAATAATATATATTTTGTCCAAATATTTATAATTTTCAGAGAAAATTTTTTTTATCGTTGCTGCTAAAAAACAAACTGCATTTCAATGTGTCAAATGATACGAATTAAGTTTTCATCAATTATGTGATTCCAACACAAAGTAAGGAACCAATTTCTGGTCAGAAGTATTTTTTAAAAGAAAAAAATTTATTATTTAACATATATTTAATGAAATAATTAAAAATGAATAATAAAAAAATATATAAAAAAAATACAAAAAAAATAAAATAAAATAAAATTGAGTTAGGGAATGCAAACCACTTATTCAGAATTGAAATAAGAAAAAAAGAGACAAAATTACTGGTTAAGTGGAATTGTAACCTTCCCCGATCATTAAATCACTGATTGTCTATGCCATACGTGTTTAGAGCAGTTTCTCATATCTGTTTAATCCATTCTAATTCTTTCTACTCCATTGCCCCTCCGATACGAACCAACTTTCCACTTATTGTCCGTTACCATTAAATAGATTTTATTTTTATTTCATGCTTTGCTGTATAAATTTCCTTACTGTTTTGTTTCCCAGAGACTTATTTTCTTATTCAAATGTTTGAAGAAACGAGAGAAAACAGTTATAAAAATGTCCATTATTTATTTTCTATGAAAAATATACTTAAAAAAGTCTCGTTTTGGGCAAGTTATGGTGTCATTTTTATCTTTTTCTTTAGAAAAATTCAAGAAAAGTCATTCCGAACATTTTATTTTGTTTGAAAAGCTCAAATAGAAGGTGGGCTGCTTCCATGCACTCGTCGCATTAAAGTAATGATTTTTATTCCTATGCAATTTAATTCGAGAAAAAAAAATTAAATTAGCTTTAAAACTAAATTTAAAAATAATGAAACAAGAGTCTGGAAGCGCAAGCCACTAAGGGTCCCTTAATTGATTTTTTTTTTAAAAATAAATACATTTAAAAATAAAATAATATATATATATATTTGTTCATTCAATTTGCTATTTTATATTATAAATTATGTATATAGTTATTTTTAGCTTCTCTTAAACTATTTTTGCCATATGGTTGATTGCTGTTATTAAATTTGTTTTCTTTTCAAATATTGCAATGTTTGTGGAGTAACGGAGGGAGAAAAAAAATGATGAAAAGAAAGTTAAAAGTTAGAGACTTATCCGATAGCCATTTCCATTACTTTCTACGAGGGGAAAAAAATCATTTCCCGTTTTTAAAAAATTCAGTACTTAATATTCGGAAATTCCGTAAAAGAGAAAAAAAAAATATAAATAAAACATTGATATTAAATTTGAAATATTAAAAAGCAGACTGACAAGGTGATTTCACTGCCTCATGATATATATTTCATCTTCCAAGATTTGGTTTGCTTCCCAATTTTACTTGCTATTCCCAAATGACCCTACCAATATCTAGTTCAGACTTTGGTCCATTCGAAATGATGTGCCTGCTACTTGTTTTCCATCTTCCAATTTCCAAATATATATTAAAAAAAAAATTTAAAAAAAATAAACTAAAAGTAAATAAATATAAAAAAATGACCAAGACTTGTTTCTCAACGTAATGAGCTAAATCTTGGAGCAGGCCTCATTTCTTATTCATTGATTTTTACATGATGTAAACGTTTCAATCTTCCAAAATAGAATTTGTTTATTTTTTTTTTTTTTAAATTTAAAGTGACTTATGGTTTTAAGAACTGGATTTATATAAAAAGTAATAATAATAAAATAAAAAAAAATAAAAAGCTGTGTTGAAAATATTAATAAATCAAATTATAAATTAAAATCAATTATTTTCGGATAAAAATTTAATGAATGTCAGCTATTGCATTTACTCTTGTATTTTTTATTTTTATTTTGCCCACATAAACCCCAATTTGTATCTGGTTTGAGTCCACATCCTCATGATAGGATATAGTGCATCATCACGTAAACAAGACAGCGTTTTTGTGTCATCAATCCGTCATGTAGTTCAATCTCCATGGCAACTGGCGTCTAAATCTCCCCTGTTCCCAACCCACCGTCTGTTTTTAACGGCAGTTAAACTTTTTTTTCTCTCTTTTCTAATTCTATCAGACAAAATGACCATTAGTACATCAGCAAAAGGTGTGGAATGATGCAAAAATAAAATAAAAATAAAAATCGAATTATTCTTATAAAAAAAATAAATAAAAATAAAAATAAAAACAAAACTGTTAAAACGATTCAAAAACTACTTTTTGTAAATATTTTTTTTTTGATTGTACATTTTCAATTCTTCCCATTTAAATTAATCATTTTGTTCAATTCCAACTGCTATGCATCAGTGTTAAAGGTCTGTCTCTCTCTCTTCCTGTAGAAACAAACAAAAACTATAAAAAAAAATATTCCTGAATTCCCCATGTCTTCAATGATTATGTAAATGTTTGGGCAAATAAGTTGTTTGATCATTTGTTTGAAATAAACTGTTTGCATTGAAAAAAAAAAATAAATGTTGACTTTTTTTATCCCGGTAAGAAAATGTCACACAAACAACAAAACATGTTGAATAATAAATGTAAAAAAAAAAAATTAAATCCACAAAAGAAAAACACTTAGGTAATTTCAATTCGATAACATACGGACGAAAATCTCTTCAGTGTCTGGCGGCAACAGGTGCAGAGCACAATGGTAAGAGACAAGTAATCGCAACCCAGGTCTCCCCTACATTTCCATTGTGCGCAGGATGATGCAGATGCAGCCACAAAAGAAGACCCGAATTAATTAAACTTTCACGTTTCCTAGAAACCAAAAATGAAATTCAAGACCCCAGCACTGTGTTCAAGTTCCGCTGTTAACTCTTCGCTTTTTGTTCAGGTGCAAATAGAAATAATAACGATTTTCCTTTCATCTACATCACCCGAAAGGAAATAATGCGTCACCATAACAAACCAGCTGCACTCGCTAATAAATATTTTCACGTTTCTAGCGTTCCCCATTACGTGACGTAGCAAATCCACGTCACACAATGACGAGTAAATTCAGTTGAATGAAAATTTAATTCTTCACAACTTTTTTTTCCACTAAATAAATTATTAGCGACGTAAAAACTCCATTTTTCAACGCACTCGTATCTCCTTTTAACATTCCGGCAGCCAATTTACTCGCCACTCGCACCTGGCTGAAGTTTGCAATCTCGTCAATACGTCAAAAGCACATCGGAAAACTCAAAAATTAACCACAAAACACGCCTATCGAGTCATCCGCATTTCATCAACACCATTTATCAACACTCGGCTTCCCATTGTCGGAAAAACAAATTCAAAAAACGAATTCGATCGATTCAATACATCGCAGCTGTTGGTAAAACTCAAAAAATAAAAACTTTGGAATTATATAAAACGTGTAAAGTACTGGCTGCGAAATTTTCTATTTAGAATAAAAATAAAATCTCGTCGGCAGAATACATTTTCTTCACTCTTTGCACGTTCGGGTCGTTCCCCCCGTCACGTCTTACGACATCCATTTGCCGGATGTTGGTGGCAACGGAGCGTGGCTAAGTCCCTTATCGCAACCCCTCCACAACCAAAGGTGGAGAAGAAAGATGGCGCTCGCCGCAAACTCGTGCATCCTCGAGATTAAACAACCTTCTTTCTATTTCGGGAGGACGCACATCCCACTCAATGACGTCACTCCAAAACGCATACTTGGAGTTCACGCCTCGCCAATGCGGCGACTCGTGGTCCTCCATGACCTCAACACTGTTGCCAAGGCGACCGAACTGCTCGGTCTTTTAATACGGAATAAAACTAACGCAAACGCACTGGATTAAATAACAAGCCCACGCACGCGGGTTTGTTTTGCCCACTATAAACAAAAATAAATATATAAATAAATAAATAAAAATTTCAATCAAAACCCCCGCACAATGGACGGATTAAATTTAATTAATTCAATTAAATTTATTAAGCACACAAAGCGGAATAAAATCCGCTGAAAATCATCTCATTTTAGTAATTTTTTTTAAATAAAAAAAAAATTAATAATAATAAATGGGGAAAAGGGAATTTAGATAATTAAATCTGTTGATGAAATATATTTAGATGCAAGTTCGCAAGTTAATTGCAAATTGAGACAAAGAAATTGATGCTGCGACGGCGGCTGAAGAAATTGCGTGCTAATGAGCTGGTCTCTTCAATCCAAACAGAGGCTTCCTGTTTGTGCTCGTGGCTCCCCAGACATCGGAGTCAACAAAATCCGTTTATAGTAAAACAGACACTGACACATACATATACACACACACACAGTACTCGCGAGACTGATGCGATATCATCAGCCCGAAATCTGATGGCGAGAGATTTTCCATTTTTATTTTTTTTTCTCACTCACTTATTAATTCACTTATTAATTCATCGGCGCACGGAAATTCAACACAAACACAGTTGAAGCGTAGATATTGATAGGATAAGCAATCTCTATCTACGGTTGAAGTGTATGTAGTGTTGCTCACTTTTATTTTTTTTCTGGCTGCACTTACCCGCTATTTATTCCCAAATCGATGTACAATATCAATCACTTTTTCTTCTTTTATTTCGTTTTTATTCATTTTCACGCTTCACTTTGCAATCGCCGATCAATTCTTCATTTCATCTCGAGTGGTGTTTCCAAGTACGAATCATCAAACGTCATCAAATGGGACTCGAGGGTCCTCAGGTTGACCAGAACGCACGAACAGGATTCACTGAAGCGTGGAACTGACACCAGACGCACGTGTTGACCAGCGGCACCTGTGAAATGGACAACAACAACAAAATAATAAATAAATAAAACTAATAACAACATTAAAATGTATGATTAAATTTATTTAAATATTGATCAATTAATATGCTAATAAAAACACATGTTTATCGTGCAGTTTGCACTTTATTTACACGCGACCAATTAAGTCGGCAAAACAAATTGGAAAATGGAATTTTAGTGAAAAATCTGCACCAAGTGCTATAATCTGTTGCGTCAATTCCGAGCACGAACTTGCAACGACTCGTGGCTCGTGTTTGTGTATGAGCAACCTAGAGGAAGAGGAATTTGGATGTCGTGTCGGGATCAATCTAAACACAATTCCGGCACGCGGAATAAATTCTCCGGTAATAAAAAGAATAAACACAACTTTAAAAAAGAAGAAAGAAAAAATAAATAAATAAAAAAACAAAAAAAAAACGTCATCTTTCATTACAAGCAAATTAAAAATCGACCCCCGCCAAGATTCTATTTTCTATTTCCCTCAAGAAGGAGGGAGTGTGTTGATAAGACAGATAAGCCTCCTTCTGTCACAGAATGTCAATTTGGAAGAAAATTAATGATATGCGTGGAGGAGAAGCACAACCCATGGGGCCTATTTGTTGATCAGTCTCACATTTGCATGGCTTACTTCAACACTGCGCAGTTTATACACGTGGGATGCCAATGACGCAATACCTAGTTTAACATGAAATCCAATAACCAATGAAAGCCGAGTGAAAAGTAAGCATCCTATTGCAATACCATATGTCAATTCCAGATTGAAGCAGGAACCAAGCTAAAGAAAAGAATATTTAAAAAAAAAATAAAAAAAAATAATAAAAAACACCTTTCATCTCGCTGCTTTCCAATGCTCGTCAAGGTGTGTAAAAAGAGAGTTGGGAATAGGGTAACCGGGGAGGTGAAAAAAAATGTATGTAGAAGAAAAAGATGTCTATTCAATTTGGATTCATTCCTGGAGGAATCCCGTATTTCGAATCAAATTTCCACCTCAACGTTCACCTAGCTTGTGTCAAT